>JAQGAZ010000039.1:0-131208 GCA_034692225.1 Polydesmus complanatus
TCAGATTTGCGCTATCTCGTCTAGTTCCAGAGATATTTGCATTTTTCTAAACCACCAAATTAAGTTAAACTTGTTTAATTGTCAAGCTAGAGGTCCCAAAATCAGTATGGGTATGTAAAATGATCCGCTGATTAAGAATCTGATTTCAGATTTGCGCTATCTCGTCTACTTCCCTTTTTAAAAAAAAAAAAAAAAAAAGACTTAAACCATTTTTAGTAAAAATTAAGAATCAAATTAAGTGAATTAAAATTAAAAAATAAAAATTAATAATGTAAAGTTGTTATTCCAAAGGCCCTTACAATAAAAACTTGTTTATCGTGCACTTTAAATTAGCAAAAAATGTATAAAAGTATTAAAATTCGAAAAATAAAACAAAAAAATAATTTTAATTCTAAAAAACTTAACTTTTCATTCGTTCAAGTTCTTCAAAATCAAAAAGATCCCACGCAATCTCGCACTCCAACAGAGCGCTTTGCTCCTCCTTAAATAACACTCCATACGCCCAATACAACACCCAACCATAAAAAAAAAAAAAAGAAAACTGTATTAGATTGAAATCAAAATAATTTCAATCAAACACAATTTCAAACTCACTATGGTGACATTTTTAACTCACAAAACGAAACGCGAATACCGTGTGCGCGCGCGGACTTAAAATTATCTTAAAATTAACTTAAAATTAGAAATAAGCTGGCTCCAATGGCACTAAATTAATTATAATAACTATAATAATATATAATTCGCAGTTGACGAACGAAAGCGCAAAACAACGAACGAAAATGCAAAACAAAGATCGAAAATGCATATTTCAGGAACGAATTTGCTAGTCTAACCAAGGAAAATGCAAATTTCACCAACAACAATTGGCAAGATTAAGGACCGAACTTGCAACAGGAACGCAAACCGCAGTGTATAGATGTGTAACTCGAAAAAGACGTTAGTTTGGTAACTTTTTGCAGAAGGACCACTCGTAATGTGTATCGACCCTTTCACTCCCGGTGGTGGTGGGAGAGGTTTGGCATAGGCATGAGCTAGGGTGTGAATTGCCATGTCGCGTATGTAGTGTACGGTTCGACTGTAAACCACTGACCTTTTATTATTTTTAACGAAGAATCCCTCGACGAATCCCTCGACAAATCCTTCCATTGATTTTTTTTTTTCTTTTTTTTTCGTTTTTAAAAAGTTATAAATAAAATTTAAGCGCAACTAAATTGAAAAGTGCCCCTACTCAGTACTCGTAAACATTTGCGTGTTCAAGATGCCCAATGACTACGAGGGGCTTTGTAGTCATTGGGCTCTCAACCACGCAAATATTTACCAATACGCCATTGGATTTTTTTTTTTTTAAATTATTTAATTATCCTAACTAATAAAAAAATAAGCTCGGTGATTTCATTGTTTAATTAATTAATAATTATTATACCTAATAAACCTCACATTTTGGGCAAAGCTACAGCTAACATTTTTAATGTGATTTTTTTTTTTTTTTTTTGATTTCGAAGTTGGGTCCTTCCAATTATGTTGATGATTGACGGGAAGATTTTATGATCCAGCGTTGTCTTAAAGGTTTTTCAAGTTGAAATAATAATTTTTGACATAATTTTTATTCGTTTTTATTAAAAAAAAATTTTTTTATTTTAAAAACCTTAATTAGGCCTACATGTAAATGCATGTGCAATTAAATCGAATGATTTTAAATATTTTATTTTTTTATTTTTTTTTTTTTTTCATTTATAGAATTCAAAATAATTTTAGCCTATATTTTAAAAACTTTAAAACTCGAATGAAATCACCATTTGCGCCTCATGTTAAAAAAAAATTTTCTACTCACGTTTTCTCGTCTACTTGAACCGCGGCCATTGGTGTTGTTGTTGGTCCCACGAGAATCGATCCTACCGGTAATCCCCCCGTTATAACAAAAAGCATTTATTAACACCGTCGAATACATTCAACACACGCGATTTATTTTTAAGTTTCAACCACAATACGTTTCCCAATTAAAAAATAAACGAAGTTAATAACGCTTAAAGGACACGTTTTGTTTCTGTGCGACAGCCACAAAATAATGATGTCTCCGGTGACGGTGACGGTTCTCTACTGTACGGAAAAGAACTTTCTAGAAAAATTTACGGCAGCTCAGAGAAGACACTTGTCAAATTTGCTTTTTATGAATTTTAAAAGGGGAAAAAAATTTTTTTTTTTCACTCGCGTTTATTTTGAATATTAAATTAAAACTTTCTAAAATTAAAATGGAATATTGTTAATTTTTTTAATTGATAATAATTTAAGTTAAGTTTATATATTTTTTTAAAACTTGTTATTTTATCCTGGATTGGGCGCTGTATGAGCTACCGTGAAAATCCTTGAAAAATTGTGCTTGGTTTTTCTTATTAAATTTTAACGACAATAATTTGAATACGAAATGGACCTAGAGTTCATTTATGGTATTGCCGATTCATTCGACATCAATTTAGCAATGGCGTTAATACTCGTAAATACCGGTAATATCTAACTACGTAATAATTCGCATCAGTAATACATGTAGGGCTAATTATTAAATAAAAAAAAGGACTTTCAATTAACTTGAAGAAGATACTCAAATGTCCTTGCTCAAATACTGGATCCCAGTAATCACCTTTAGCACAATGTCGTGATTATGCAAGAAAATGACAGTTACAATATTTAAAAAGCATAAACATTAGCGACGGTTAATTGGCTGTTAAATTAGCAAAATACTCCGCGTCATTATTATTATGTTAACAAAAAAATATAAATACATTGTAATAAAATATTTTTTTTTTTAACAGAAAAATTTTTTTTTCTTTTTTTTTTAGGAAACGTCTATAATAATAATTATACCTGTACTGTATGTATCAAATCAGAATTTAGGTTTTATGGTCTTTTAAGTAATTGAACTTTCACTCCGTCAGGGCACTATTTCGAAACTTCTCGGTTAAATAGCTCAAAAACTAAGAAACATAGAGACTTGTGGGTTGCGCCATCATGTAGAGCAGGTCATTTACCCATAAACAATTTGAACAAAATCGGATCACCGCGATCACTGGTTCTCGAGTTATGAGCAGTTGAATTTTTGAAAATCCCTTAGTTTATTTAGCCTTATTATTTCATTAAAAATCAGAGATCCACCAAAAAACCGATGGTGTTTGAAATTTTTTGAAAGTGACTTTTTAGATGTACATGTAATATGACCTCAAGGCTCAGGAACACAATTCCGTGGTCCATTTTATTTTAGGTTTTATCATTCTATCAGGGTTTATTCAATCTTATCAGGGCACTTTTTTGAAACTTCTCAGGCTCATAACTTGAAAACGAGCCCTTAGATCATTTTGGCTATTTTGTCCGTTAAAATTTAATTTTTTGAAATTTTTATACCGCGTTTTAGTGAAGCAGCGCTGATCGAAACCGCGTTAAGCGAGGTATTACTCTACAGTAGGTTTCCAACAATTTTATTTTATTTACAATAATTATGAAGCTTTGAATAATTTTAGAACATTATTATGCTTCGTTATAATAGTAACACATTTCGTTTAGTGCGTTAAAATTTGAAAACTGTAATAACTAACTATAAGTGTATTGATTGATACTCACTTCAAAGCTTTTTAATTTGAGATTAAATCGTATTTAATCGTAGTCTTCATCTTCGGTTAGTACATGATCTGAAACTTCTTGATAATCCAATAAGAGAGCTTGAATATCCTCTCGAGCTTCCGGAAATTCCCCCTCCTCCATTCCTTCACCAACATACCTAATAAAGATCAATTTTTAATCTATAATTGCAATGTTTTTGATTTTCTTCCATTAAAACGAAGTGATCATTGCATCCCTTAAAACAGATTACACACAGATGAATGAATTTAAAAAAATAAAACGAGATGAATGATTTCTTAAACCTTTAAAAAAAAAGGACTAAATAATCTTTAAACGAAAATCATGAAACGAGTCAGTAAATTGTATTATATACACTAATGATTAAGACAATTAAGTAATTGAATTACTGTACTTAGAAAATTAATTTAAGATATAAGAACATAATAATTATTCTAATTTTGTTTAGCTCTTAACATAGTTTAATTTTTACCAATGAACAAAAGCTCTTCGGTTGAACATGAGATCAAATTTGCGAGCGAGACGACTCCAAGCCTCAGCGATAGCGGTGGTGTTAGCCAGACAACACACAGCTCGGAGAACTTTAGCCAGATCACCCCCGGGAACCCCAGTTGGAGGTTGATAATTGATGCCAACCTATACACATAAGAATTTGTTTAAAGAGTCAAACTTCTCAAAAAAAAAAAAAACTCAAGAACTTTAAATCCTGTAGGACACCAATCCACAAACTCGATAGTACGTTTAGTTTTAATCGAGGCAATTGCCGCGTTCACATCTTTTGGTACCACATCTCCTCGATACAATAAGCAGCAAGCGATGTATTTTCCTCGTCTTGGATCACATTTCACCTAAGATGCAAATAAATACTAACAAGTAAGATACTGTAATCTTAAAGATGACAACATAAAGCAGTACTTTACTGCAACAAATTAGTTTAGTGACCACCTAAATAAATAAACTTAAATGATTCATCTAGAGTTCCTTCCTTTTACACTACCCTAAAAATGCAAAATTTTTAGAATTCGCAAAATTGTTCAAGAAATTCAAAATTGAAGAATCATTTTTTTTTTTAAAAAAACACATTTTAAATGCTCAAAGTTTATCATTAAAGAGTTCGGATAATATGCTATCCAATAAGCGCCTTTGTGCGGCAAAAACAAATGCACGGAGCTCTGCTCGTCAACAATTATTACTTTAGATGTTAATTTGGAGTTCTATAATATTGGAAACTTACCATCTGATTAGACGGTTCAAAGCACGCCTTTGTTATCTCGCTAACCGAAAGTTGCTCGTGGTAAGCCTTGGCCGCCGAAATAACCGGAGCGTACGTGGCCAATGGAAAGTGAATGCGTGGATACGGTACAAGATTAGTTTGAAACTCATTTAGGTCCACATTCAGAGCGCCATCAAAGCGTAAAGATGCTGTGATTGAAGATACAATCTGACTGACCAGTCGGTTCAAGTTGGTGTAGGTAGGTCGATCAATGTCCAAATTTCTCCTGCACAAATCATAGATAGCTTCGTTATCCACCATAAACGCGCAATCGCAATGCTCCAAAGTGGTATGGGTGTAAAGCATGGAGTTGTATGGCTCAACCACCGAAGTTGAAACCTTTTAGCAAATTTATTTTAAAAAATAAAATTATTCTGTAAACAAAAACTATTACTTGTGGCGCGGGATAAATTGAGAAAACGAGTTTGGATTTTTTTCCATAGTCAGCAGAAAGTCGTTCCAGCAAAAGCGACGTAAAACCGGAACCGGTTCCACCTCCAAAACTGTGAAAAACTAAAAAGCCCTGGAGACTTTTCATGTTTTCTGTCTGCTTCCGGATACGATCGCACACTAAATCAATAACTTCTCGTCCTTGTAAAAACCATTAACATCCATTACATATTAATCAAGTTTAATCAATAAAAATAACCTACCCACGGTGTAGTGACCACGAGCATAGTTATTCGCGGCATCTTCCTTCCCAGTAATCAGCTGTTCCGGATGGAACAGCATTCTGTAAGTACCGTTACGTACCTCATCTTCACAAACCAAATGAGTTAAAATTTAGTTTAAAAAATAGAATTAAAATTATTTTTTACCAACTACGGTAGATTCCAAATCGACAAAAACTGCTCTCGGTACGTGCTTCCCGGCGCTCGTTTCGCTGAAAAATGTATTGAAGGAATCATCGGCTACTCCGATCGAATCATCTTCAGGCATAGTTCCGTCGGGATTGATTCCGTGTTCTAAACAGTAGAGTTCCCAACACGCATTTCCAATCTGAACTCCGGCTTGACCAACGTGAACACTCAGGCATTCTCTCTAACATTGAAATCACAGTCGCAATAAATAAACCAAACTACGAATTCATTTACGATCAAAAACATACCTGACTATTAACCATATTGATAAGGAGCAAGACAAAATAACGATACAGTTAAACGCAATTCTCAAAATAAAATGAACATAGTCTCCTTAGCGACTAAATAAAAACATGTCGTGCTATGCATTTTAAATCAATTTTGTAGCACATATGCGTCATATCGGAGTCTTTAGATCAATAAACGTTGACAAGTTCTCTGAAAGCAGCGTCGTGTTACACCGGCTACCTTAGCAATTCCCACGAAAATTAAGTTAATCGATTTATATACCAGTACGTTGAATTTTTTTTATTCTCATAATCTACTGTACAACTTCTTAAATGAGTTACCAATTCTTTTTTTCTGTTTTTCTCATTACTTGTTATGAAAAGTGCATGCTCTACTAAGATATAATTCGCATTAATCGAACAAAAGCAATTTCAATGATCGATAATGTAGAACAAATGAGTGATTAATTCTACTGAATTTATTATTTAATCGCTCCAAACGAATTTATATAATTTTACCGGATTGAAATCTCCGCAAATCTCAATGGTTCAATTTACTAATTTAACTTCTAGGAGATCAAAACAGAGTAAACTTTCAAGAATGAAACAAAAAAGTTGGAATCTGCATTTTGAAATTAAGTGGCAGTATACAAGTTTTCTCCGCGATGATCTCACATAGAGCGACACAGAACCACAACGGAAAAGCAGAAAAAAAAAACATCTACATCTGATATCGAATGCTGTTGCTGCTGTTTGAAACGATTAGTTTTGCGAGGAAACATTTAACTCATCGCCAATTTAAAAAGCGAAGAGCAAGAGGAAGGCCATCATCAGACAAAATAGACCCATAGCCTCGGAAAGGGCGAATCCCAAAATGGCGTATGAAAACAATTGCTGTTTTAATGATGGATTACGGGCATATCCTATTATGAGACTGCCGAACACACTACCAATTCCGGCTCCTAAAACAAACAATAACTCAAGAATTAGCTAAATTTGTATAAACAGTACAAAATATGAATTACAAAAGTGCAATTTAATTGTAATTTATTGAAAGTACTAAAAAAAATGTATTGATTTCGAAGAGACCATTAAAAAAGAGAAAAATCGTAAATGGAAATAGCAAAAGAAATTTTTGACCTTTACAGTTATCCGCACGTTACTAATATAACTTGTCCATAGAAACGAGCAGATAAGTTGCCACAACGCTTGCATGTACGGTACGCCGCTATTCTTATCGTGTTACCCGCTACACATCTAAGGATACCTATCTTTTTAAATTTTATTTTCAACTTTTTTAAAAATTTATTCTAAACGTATTATAAATTACATAAATGAGGTATCTCCAATTTTAAATTTCATAATATACATTTACTATTTGACCATAGATCAAAAATTGGCGAGAGTAAAACGGTAAAGATCCGAAAATTTCTTTGCATTGAAGTAATTTAACAATTCATCGTTAACATTTGGTAAAAGAACCTCCATGACATCTGCAATGACAAGTGCAGTTATATCTTAAGGGTAAAATATCGTTACATTTTGGTGATATTAGGATTTAGTACAGTACAGTACTTTTAATATTCTCTTAACTGCATCCTGTACAACAGTGCCGTTTCAATGTTTCGTCAAAATATTGTTAAGTTAAATTTTTTTACTTGTTCAATAAACATGAATTGGGAAAAAATGGAAATCTTAAAACAAATTACTGCATTTGGGTACAAAACAAATATTATATTCAGTTTCTTAAAAATACCCACCGGTAGAAACCAATTCGACAGATTATCTACTGGGTAGTGCTATAATCTAATACTGTACCATCTTCCCCCCAGGACTTTTGAAACACGATTTCAATCGATGAAACCAGTTTCACATTTTTATGTGAATGCAAAAAGGTTTGGTGGAACTAGCTCCGCCTTCTAGGAAACTGTTTCCATCAAACCTCTTCTCGCTGATTTTTTAATGGATATCAAAAAAAAAAAAGCAAGTCATTTTTTTGAAAATCGTGAAAGTTTAGTCACATCTCAAAGTCAAGAGTAAAGAAAATTACCGGTATTATTGAATTGTTCCAAATGCAACATAATATTATTATTACATGTACTTTATGTAATTTGATGAATACTAGTAATAACCGCAAACAATGGCGTCATTTAAGGTACAAAAGTGCATCACCTAGGCCCTAGGCCATAATTGTTTGAATAACAAGCTCGCCGAAATTGAAAATTTTATTTATTTAAAAAAAATTGATTTTAGTGCTTAGAAAATGTAAAAGAAACTAACCTGAACCAGCAACTCCTACGGTGGCTGCTCCAGCGCCAATAAATTTGGCTGCAGAGTCGATATCTCTCTGTACAGCACTGGTTTGGAAAGTTCTCAACTGCGATTCAATGACAAAACTTAGACAAGGAAAAAGATAGATCGAAACACAATTTTTCTCACTTGAGACAGCCAAGTTGTGCCCGTTCCGGCTGCTGTTAAAGGTGTTATTCGGCTAACTTGCGAACTAGGTACCTACAATTTCTCACCGATTAAATTACTGCTAATTAACAAAACGAAGGCGAAGAAAATTACCTGTTCGGTTATTTTATGGTTGGTGATAGCGGTGCTCAATGGTCTAATATACAATCGGGCTCCGGAAGCCAACTACAAATTCAAATGTATTATTATTATAATAAAAATTAACCGAGTTAATACTTAAACTTTAACAAATACAGTATAAAAATTAAAATATTGAAAATGTTTTAGTTAAGAATACATTTTGCTAAATATAGACGGCATCGAATACGAAAAAATGGCCTCCACCCTCCTTTTCGCTTTTCTCAAGGCCGTTTTACATTCGCATCAAATAATTAAAAATTCTACTCACCGAATTCCTAACGGCCGGGGTAAGAAGATTAACACAAGCGTACATTTTCGCAAATCTTTCGTAGGCAAAAAGCTAGACAAAAGCACCTATAAAATTTCGAAAATTGCAATTATTGAAAATTTTTGCGGCCGGGAAGATTTAGTTTTTAACTATGGCGATCGGTTTAAGTTCGATCCAATAAAGCATAATTAATGTTTCGCTAAATTACAAATATAAGATCTCACAAACAATTACAGAACATCGAATAACATTATAAATAAATAATTACGAACCGATGATTAAAACTACAGGCCGATGCAAATGGAATTAAAAGAGACAGCAAGAAAACTCACCAATGTCGTTCTTCAAGGTCTTCAACCAACGAAAAGGACACCCTACTGAGCATGCGCATAAAAAAAATTTATTAATATTATGCAATACATTGTAAAATTAGTATCCGCTTCTTTTTAAAAAAAACAAAAATTAAAATATTTTAAACATTGAAAAATAAAATTTATAAGACTTAAAAATTTTTTTTAAATAATATGTTTAATTTTTTTCTTTTTCATACCCTTTCTTTAAGACTGCATTAAAGATTGGTTTAGACGGGTCGAGTAGCTAGTCCAGTCGCCCGACCGGCTACTTGACTTGCAGTTAAAACTCGCCTTGATAGACCTCGCTTTTGCTAGCGGAGCAAATTGCAGGGCGAGTTGACTGCTAAATGGCAATTTTATTGCAAAACAAAAAAAAAATAATAATATTTAAACAACAATAATTATCTCATTTTATGCAAATCTTTGAAATACCACCCCACGCCCTAGTTTGGACGAGTAGAGTTCTACTCTCCACTCGACTCGCCCGGTTACTCGACCCATTTAAACCTCCTTTTAAAGACAATTTCCGGTAAAAGTTTCGTCTGCTACCGTAGCACATTTCTTCTTTTCCGGAGTAGTTTGTAATAAAATTTAGGAAAAATGTCTAAGCGAGGTAAGAATTGTAGTTTTAAAATCTGAATCAATCCTAAATTATAAGAACAAAATAATAGGTTATATTATCTAAATACAAGTAATTAGTTGACGCAAAACTGTTTTTAAAATCTATTTGCTAAAAAATTGCTCATTTTTAAACTTTGTTTGTATAATTTGGGTTTGATGGTAGCGTGGAAATTGAGATTGATTCACATTGCTAATTTATAGGACGTGGTGGATCATCCGGAGCAAAATTCCGTATCTCTTTAGCTTTACCTGTAGGAGCCGTTATTAATTGTGCAGATAACACAGGTTTCAAATCGTATTTAATGTATTCGTATAATCATTGTAAATAATATAAATTCATAGGCGGTAAGAACTTGTTCGTAATCGCCGTCCATGGAGTGAAAGGGCGTTTAAATCGACTTCCAGCTGCCGGTGCAGGGGATATGATCGTAGCCACAGTTAAAAAAGGAAAGCCAGAACTAAGGAAAAAGGGTAATTACAAATCGCAAATTTTATCAAGATTGAGACTAACATTGGTGTTTACTATAGTAATGCCTGCGGTGGTCATACGGCAGCGGAAAGCTATAAGAAGAAAAGACGGTATAGTACTGTATTTTGAAGACAACGCAGGGGTTATAGTAAACAACAAAGGAGAAATGAAAGGTAAAATTAAATTTAAAAAAAATTTCTAACACTACAATAAGACTTACATTTTTATTAAACTCTTTTGACTAGGTTCAGCAATCACCGGACCCGTCGCAAAAGAATGTGCCGACTTATGGCCTCGTATTGCGTCAAATGCTAGTAGTATCGCGTGAAACTAATAAATAAATCATTTATTCAAAAATTTTGTCTAATTTAATTCGTTAATTCGCCTGCAGTTATATGCACTACAGTCGAGGCAGAATAATTATAGTATGTGTACCGATATTTCGTTTTTCTTCGGTAGCTACACAATTTTGATAAGGAAATGCTCGTTATTACTTTTTTTAAAATTAATACTGTATATCTAAACTTACTTCTATACTTATTTAAGTGATCTCGACGATCGTTTTGTACATTTTCAAATAAATTTCAAGAAATCGATAATGGCCCAAACTTTGAAGTACAGCAGTGTGTCCTACCGTAGCAAAGAAAATGTACAAAATAATACTGTACAGTGCAATTTTGATGTACATGTATTTGGTTAACTACTGTAGTATTATTATACGTTTGAAATTTTAAATTTTATTGACAGTTCGCCACTAATAAGTAGATGTAAATTAATATTAAGTTATTTATTTCAGATTTTACTGTACAACATTTGACAAGTTTAAAAAAGTTATCTTTGTGAA
This sequence comes from Polydesmus complanatus, assembly GCA_034692225.1. Taxonomy (NCBI): domain Eukaryota; kingdom Metazoa; phylum Arthropoda; class Diplopoda; order Polydesmida; family Polydesmidae; genus Polydesmus; species Polydesmus complanatus. Next base: position 11,141 of record JAQGAZ010000039.1, read on the forward strand.
CAGTAAAATCTGAAAAACATCAACAGATTATTTTAAGATTAGGCGAGACATATACTAACGGTAGTACTTACCAATTGAATATAACTTACTGTATTTCAGTCTTTAGTTGAAAATTATTATGCCCCAAAATATCCACTGATGACTTCTTAAATTCACTGATGTACGAGTACTGTAGTTAATTTTTTCCGTTTCTATTACAGTATAGGCAAACAATCATTCCTGCACATACACAGTAAATTATTATTACAGGTGAAAACTAGTCCTCAGATTATTGAAATTTTTAGCATGCGCAGAATTGGTCTAAACCATTTTACAACACTGCCCAACTAAATAATTAGGTTCTTTATTATGAGTTAATAAATATGGTTAACTAACCATTTATTTATACAGTCGTTTAATTCGCAAAATCAACGATACAAAATTGTAGTAAAATCTAATTTGATAAGAATAATAGCGTTTAAATAATCAATTTTTTACTCATTTAAACATCTTTTCTTTCATACATATCCGATAATAATAATGGAAGCCTTGCCTCCTTTCTATCAGTATTTTTTATATTGGCACAAGTCTCTAAATAAACTAACAAACTAGATATTTTTTATATTTCATTAGTGTGAATTATAAGGCAATATTTTGCACCTGCCCATTTAACATAAAAAATCTTTCCAAAAAGAAATATATGACAATTAGATCAAAATAATAGTAAAAAAAGTTTTTTAAAAGCTTAACGTATTAACTTGAAATAGGATATCAAAAATTCTTGGTCATCCGAGAGGTTTTTCACTCGATTGTAGCATTTGATATGTATCCCAATAAAATTATGCAAATGAACCAAGCAAAGACAATCTTCTCCATTTTGTCAACATTCCAATTTAGATACAGTATTAACCACTAATATTGTCATGTATAATTAAAAGTAAATAATTAAAATAAATTTAAAAAAATGTTTGTTAAACCGTAATATGGGTTACCGTGACATCAATATAGAAACTTCAATCTCAGTTTTAAACGTACAAATGAAAAGGCCAAATTGGAAAGGCACGTCATCGACTTAAAATAAATACAATAAAATTCCATAATTAACAATTTTGATTGCATTCTAATCTTGACAAAGGACTTTCTCGCCAGATTTATTTATAAAGATATGTAAATGTTTGATTAAAAATGCAAGCTTCTCATAAATTTGTCGTTTCTAAAGAGAACACAATGACATAATTGTTCTCTAACTTAATGAGCTTCGATCAGTTAAAATTGTTATGAAAGCATATTTATATAAAATGTGATGAGATACTTTACAGAGCTGGACCTTTGATTTTTTAACTGGAACCGTACCCATAATATGAATCGTCATCAGGTCGTTCCTTATATTTCGCACGTCTAATTGCAGCTAATCTGACCCTAGCTTCTTCAAGTTCTCTTTCGATTCGAATAACCTCTTCTCGTGCGGTGATCTCTTGGGCCATTCCACAAACCAATCGTTTATTTACGATTATTTGCAATTCTTCTTCCTTTTCAATGGCTTGTTGAGCCGCTTGAACTAAATTATCGGTAGCACGTTTCACGGCATTACCGGCCACCTAAACAAGTTGTAACGATTAAATAAAAATCTCTTTTTCTGTTTTCTTTTCCGCAAAGAAAATAATTTACGTACTTGAAGTTTTTTCATTCCACTGCTGTCTGGATCTGCTTTTACCTTGCACGCTACTAAAAGTTGAGCGGTAGAACTAGCCACCTGTTTGGCTGAAGAAATAAGTTTTTCCTCTGTGGCGTGACCTTGGACGAAAGCATTGGCAGCTTCACATAAACTGTGCGTGGCCGCCGCTACTAATCGGGCCTAATAATAATTACCAACTTAAATTATAGCGCGTTCATTGCTAAATCAAAAGCTGTTTTAAGCTCGATTTAAATGCTCCTACCGCGGATATAAGACCCTCGGACCATTGTCCATCATCTGAAGTATAAAGTGGTCTTCCACTAATCTGTATTCAAAGCAGAAAATAATTTCATAACATACCGCACTATATAAATGTAATTCGTAAAATATTTTCCCACCTTTCCGGTGCACACTAATTCTCTTTGAGCGGATGATGCAGCTTTAACCAATGCTGAAGTTGCAGCTGTAATTGATTTGCAAGCTTCCAGGATAAGTTCATCAAATTGCATGTGTTCCTCGCCCTCCTAGCATTATATTAATTCAATTCCATTCTTAAATATTTAGATAAACTACAATAATTTTAAATTATCTTAACATTAACTGTTATGGTGCATTGGCTGACAACTTTAGACGTTAATAGCACTCATCTTACTAATATGTCTGATTCTTGGTTGACGTCATAACAACAACCAAGAATATCAAACATATCTGAAGGTAAATACCACTTGTAGTGACCGGTTGCTTAATATTAGCCATAAACCAAAGTTTAAAAGTGCTTAACCAAATATTAATTCTGGATAATTAAATCCAACTTACGAGAACGCTTTTTCTTGGCTTCAGGTGAGCCAATCGCTTAGCGGCAGCATCAATTGCTGATGCAGCTCCTAGGAGTTCGTTTTCAGCGACCACAGTTGGATCATCAGGGTCCATCCAATCGCTTCCTAATAAAATCAATTAAAAGTCGGATGAGAATAACAGTCGAATTGTTTATAAAAATAGATGTATAGATAAAGAATAAATTTTTTTGGTATCCCATGCGTAAGGGAATAATGTCCAATGTTCTTTAGAATTCATGCTTATAATATTGAAGAAAAAAATATATATTTCAACGACACTTGAAAGAAAAACGTCACTTCCTGATAAAAGAGAAAATAAATAAAGTAGACAACACATGAATTTGTTCTTTGTGATCCATTCTTTGAGATATCGTGCTTTGTTTATTAATTTTCATGCGATAGCATTTTTCATTTTAAAATTCAAGGGATTACTGAAACATAAATGAGATTATGTGAGGACTGAGAATGATTCTTGTTAAAAAAGATAATGAAATCTATTCTCAGCCCAAAACTCACCGAAACCCCTGCACCTTTGCTCCCTCTCCCACTCGCTTGGGTAAAACGAGTTAGGAGAAGTGCACGAGGAATAGGAGTTAGAAGAGGGTTGGGCAACATGTGTTTGGCTCCATTGCGAACTCGCTTTAAAAGAAATAAAAAAATACCAAAACACCAAAAAAAAAACTATTTAAAAATCAGTTCCGCTAAGAAAAAAACTATCTTGTCTTAAAGAGTTCAAGTCACCAAATATAACGAATTAATTGCTATCCAGTTTAAAAATGAACTCACCTTTAAGCATCTCTGCGGTACTAACAATTTCCGTTACACTTTGTGCAATATTTCTCGAAACTGTTGTCAGATGTGTTTTGGTTTCGTGAGTAGATCGTTGTAATACCTTCAAAATCAACCATTAAATTATGAACTTAAAAGTGCTTTAAAGTAATAAATCGGATCCTAAACTTACAACATGAACAGTGCTTAATAATTCTCTAAATTGATAAGAACATTCTCTACCAGCTAAAAGAACTCTTTCTCGTACTTCTGCAGTTTCAGCTCCATTTGCAGCCGCCTAAACAGAAATGGTTTAAATTTCAAATACAAGTAAACACAAATCTGTATTAAATAATTACTTTGCAGGTAACTAATAAATCAAAAACAGCTTTTCTCCCCATATTCGCGGCCACGATAACATCTTCCTGCTTTCCACTATTACCAGCAGCAACGGCTTTACTAGTAGCAAGAGTGATAGGTTTTGTACAACGAAGTAAATCTTCGTAAGTAGCTTTTCGGCCAGCACCAACACCAAAGTCCATTGTATCATAAGCCTAAAAAATCAAATAAAAAAATTAACCTGTAAGTTAAATACGTTACAATAGATTCGCTACTCTAATTTCCTGCCCGATGGCTTCGATAGTCGATTCCAATGCCCTTGTTCCTCTCGTATGTTCGTCTTCCACAGCTTTAACCGTTTTCAAAAGCGACGTTACATTGGTTACCATTACCTATATTCATGTTAAAAGTGTTTTTTAACAAATAGATCATGGATACACATAAAGTAAACCTCTTATTTTTGTTGCCATTACTAATTTTAATTTTTGAATAACATAATTGACAACAAATCGAAAAATGGTAAAAAAATGCAGTGGATGCGTCTTTTAAAAATAGTATTATAAAATTAATACAGGAACGTCTAGTAATTATAAAATGTTTAATAGTTGGACGAATGATCGATCGAAAGCAATCGCACAAGTTCCTCCTCCTGATCAGAAGCCAAGCCCTCAGTATCCGATGTGTAGTAATAAGAATCGTATCCAACGAGAGAAACGACCATTGGTTGTGCCTCTGAGAGTACCTAACGAGAGAAACGGAAAGCGAAGAGAGAGAATACAGTTGCTATAGTATTCACCACCAAATTATTCTCTCTCTTTTAATTTTTTTTTTTTTTCGTTTCATAATAAAAACAACATCCAAATAAAAACTAAATAGCAAAATAAAAAGCAGACAACAATAAGCAGCCACATCAACTGCATTCCAGTTAATGATCTGCCAACAAATGTAAAATAAGCTTGGGAACACAAAATATACTACAAGAAATACTGCACATTTTTAAGCCAATTTTGAAAAACTTTACTAGATAGAATGAATAAGATTTAACTTTGGAAATTCTATTAATATTTATGATTGCAGGACTATTTGCAAAATTATGGAACCTCAAAATATAAGTTGTTGTTTGGCGAACATCTCATTCGTCAGCTTTGATGCTTAAAATTGTTGCCAATTTTAAAACCCAATTTTCAAGTCTTATTCAGGCCAGCTCTGAATTCTTTAAAGGCATCACATTAATATTAAACCATTAATAGGCCTACTTTGTTAACCACTAGAAGCTTTAAGTCTAGTTCATTTAATAATGGATCTTAGTTTATACCAACATTAATTTTTTTTTTTTGCAGTCATCAGAACGTTTTCAAAAATCTCAAATTGTAATCGATTATAATTACAATTTTCCAATGCTTTGGCAAAAGCAATTGCAAGCTAATTAAAATGAGATTGTAAATATTGGTGGTGAGGACTCAATTCGCTTTTTCCGGTTCCCTCAAATTACTCTACCGTATTTTACTCTTAAAAGCTTTAGTATAAATTAAAATGGGGTAACAATAATATTGAATTACATATAGTTTCAGAAAATTTGGGTTAAAGTTATGACACAGCAAAAATAAACATGAATTTCAAAAACACAAACTAGGAATGAAAGTTAATTGAGAAGTGAATTAGATTTGTTGATAGAAAGAAGAAATAAAGCAGGAAAACAAACCTTTTGATGTTATTAATACTACTGCATTATCAAAAAACGCATCCACTGAACTATTTTATCTAATTTTAAATTACAACGTTCCAATGCGTTGAACGAGCATATTTGAACTTGTCGTTCCAAATTGTTCAAGCCAATAACAGATAATCAAGCTTACCTTTGCAGACTCTTTCAAATAAAGCATAGCCGGATCGTGAATGCTTTTCCCAGAAGCTGATTTTGTTGCCTGGATGAGATCACCCAATGCCGACGCCACATCTTTGACAGCATTAATTAACATTACCTAAGAAAATACCTTGGTAAAAAAAAGATAAAATGGTAAATATTTTTAATAGCCAACCTGAGCTTCAGGATTATTTGAACCAAGTGAAGCCGCACCAAATTTTACCACCTCTGCCAATTGAATAATTGTAGAGACAGCATTTTGAGCAGCAACAGCTAATTGTTCTTGACTTGAAGCTGCACCGGCAACTAATGTTTTGGTATCTTCTACTAATGCTTTTGCTGTCTTAAGAATATTTTCGCGATGATCCGTAAACGTTTCATCATCATTTTCCGCGTGAAGAGTACCAGCCGTTGCAAACATAATCGTGGTATCTAAATCTCCGATAATTCCACTAACAGTACTGGCGGCGTTAATGCAAGCTTGAGTTCCCCTCGAGCCAGCTTGTAATGCGGCAAGTACATAACTTACCTAGAACCAAAACTTAAATTTGCGCAAATAAAAAAGTAATTTATTATAATGTTACCCTTTCTGAAACGACTCTAGCACCATCTGCTAAATCACGTTGAGTGAATGTATCGCCAGGATTAGCTTGGCATGATCCCGCATGTTTAGTAAGTTCGATACAAGCTGTTCCTAAATCTTGAACACTCGTTCTTATTCGTCCAGCCACCTTCCAATAGCAAATTAAAATAGTTTGCAAAATTAGTTTACAAAAATTAATAACTAAAACGTACATCTATATTTGGCGTGGAAGCCACAGCTCCTCGTGCATCTTCAGCTAGAGTTGCGTAATTATGAGATAAATTCGCAGCAAGTGCTCCCAATTCTCCAGGACTAGAACTGCTTTTAGCCACCTTCGTTATAAAGTTTCAGTCATTAATAATTTAATTTAAAAAAAACTTCAAGAATTTTAAAAACAAACGTTACCATATCTTGGGCAATTCGAGCAATTTCCTTTGCAGCATTAACCATCCTGGTTTGGAAGTCAACGAAAGAGATGTCAAGACTAGTAACGTGCCGTTCGTCCACCTATTTATGAAATTTAGTAAAATATTCAACATAAAGTATCAGTGAAATTAATGTATTTAACCTTTGTGATAGATTTATGAATAGATTCAACTAATCCTGTCACAACCCCAGCTTCGGTTGCAACAGTTTCAAGTGTATGTAAAAGATCCCTTAAAGCATCAGCTGTCGCGTCGGTTGCGTCGTCAATTTCACCGTGAAGATGTACAGACTTTAAATAAAAACAATGCAAAGTTACTTTGAGGTTGCATTTTGTCAAACTTTAAATTTGATGTATTAAATATTTTACCTTTACATTTCCGCCGCCTTCTCTGGCAATATTAACCAATTGTTGAGCACATTCAGAAACTGTTTTTGTTTGATCTAATATAGCAAGTTGTTTCTTAGAATTAACCGTGTTGGAAGCACTACCTATTGCGCTGTAAATTAGAGGATCAAAATAGCTAACCATTTGACTAACCTAAAAAAAATTAATTAGTTATTACATAATTATGATTTTAAAATCGTAGTAAAAACAATACGCATTTTAAAAATAAATTTAAATAAATCTTACTGCATGCCCAAGCTGACTAGCATCACCCTTCGCAGCTAACTGAACGTCTGGAATTTTCTCTCTAATTTCTAAGGCGGTATTTTCCATTTGTTCATTAAAACCCTTCAAAGAATTGTCTTTTCTAGCTGGGAGATTCTGACTAATTGCCGCCAAAGCTGCTTGATCAAGATCACGAATGCAAACACTTAATTTGTCGATTGCGTCTTCACATTCTTTTTGTCCTGGAGCTTTGTCTCTACAATTGAAAATTTAATATATTTTTCTAATTAAAATCAATTTAAAGAATAATACCTTATTGATGCAACTAAACGTTTTATAGAATCGGAAACACTCTTGCTATGAGTAGCTAGTGATTGCCAAGTTGGAGGATCTTTTGGATTCACTGCTAAAGATTTCGCAGTAATCATCATATTGCAAGAACCATCAATAATTGATTTTCCTGCCGATATAATTGGTTCTTGGGCTGACCTCGCCTATTTAGAAAGTGCCCGTAAATATTAAAGTCAATAAAAAATATAATTATAATCATAACAAACTTTAGAGCTAATTTTAGCAGGAACACTAGTAAATTCAGGAGAGTTGGCAAACGAACAAAGAGATTCTACAGCTTCAATTAATGGTCTTGTAGCCTGAGCACAGCGCTGACGGTTATATTCGTTGTAATCTTGATCCAAAGCCTACAAATTTTAAATATTTAAATGTTTTAATCAAACAATGGTAGTGCACTTTTAAATTTACCTTTATTTCCTTCACTAAATTTGCGGTAGCATTAGCAACCTCTTTAGCAGACTGAACAAAGTGTCGCTTAGCAACAGGATTATTAGTTTTCGATGAAGCAACTCGACATGAATTGCATAAAGACGAAGTGTGCTTGGCAATAATTGTTGCAGCAGATAAAACAAGTTGCTGATTGCTAGCTGAACTAGTCAAATTTTCGCAAGCTTGCTGAATGGCTTGGCTGGTTCGAGCAAATTGAGCTTGATCGACTAAACCAGCACGACCAGCAATACTTGAGGAATCCGAGATACCCACAAGATAAGCGGCCTGTAGTTAGAAAAAATAAATTGTCACACATAAATTTTAAAAATAGCAAAAAAAAAACATGAACTAACCTGAGCTGTTGCTTCAATAAGCCCACATACACAATCAGCAGCGCCTCTAACACTTTCTCCAAACTTGTCATGTTCGCCTTTTTTAGCTGTATTTGCAATGCCGGTCATACAGTCTCCCAGACTCTAAGATATGCAAATTGCAAAAATAAAATAAATTTTATTTAAATAAATAAATAAATAAATAAAATGTACCTTTGAGCGCTCCATGACGATCTCCAGACACTCAAAGTAAGAAGCATCATTAATCGGCTCCGTAGGATTATCTAATAAAGGCCTCATCATCTAAAATAAAAGCCAATGCTATTACAATGTATATTTTAAAATAATTATTAGAAATGGCTATATATACTTGAATATTACGAATAGCATTATCACACTCTTTCTGACCAGGTGCAGCTGAAGTAAATACATTAATAAGATGGTTAATGCTATCAGTTACAGCCCTAGCAGCGGCAGCCAATTGATTTCTTGCATTAGGGGCAGCAGGATCAGCGGCAACCGATTTCGCTGACACTAATAATTTACTTGAAGTGACAGAAACATTTCTTAAAGTGACAATCATTTGAGATCTAACTTCATCTTCCTAATTAATAAAGATATGGCAATTTAATATTTGCATAAATTTTATAAAATATATTTTCCTACTCTTGTTTGGCCAGCCATTTCCATTCCACATCCCATTAAATCAGTATAATGAGTTCCAAAACGCCTTGAAGAACTTGCCAATTGCGTGGGTGGTCCTTTGCATGATACTACAACATCAGTAGCGGCCTCATTTAGGTTAGCCGCAGAGTTAGTCAAATTGCTTTGCAGTTCGCTGTAAGTGCGTCCAGTATATGGGAACTAAAAACGAATTTGTGAAGAACAAATTTCAAAATAAATTGCAAAAATAAATTACTTCATCTGCATTAAGCTTCTGGTTGACGTCAGCAATGGATTTAATAACATCGTCAACGTCCTTCTGCCCTGGTAAACAATTAACGCAATTATTAAGGGCAAGCGACACTCCTTTTGCAACTTGGTTTAGTCGCTGTTGCTGTTCAGAATCTCCTGGGGTGGCAGCGGTACGTCTTGCTTCCTCAATTAAAGTGTAAGATCTATCCAAAATTGTTTGAGCATTATCCATCACTCTTTGAGCTAATGCACGATCCGATGAAGTCGCGGCTACACCACGAACGGCATCAGTTAATTGTTTTAAGGCGTTAGTGGTATCTCTAGCAGCTAAACCAGTGTAATTTTCATTGCCCTATTCGAATTTAGTAAGATAAGATTATTAAAAATGTAATTTTTTAATAAACACAGAAATCTACCTGAGAAGCAGCGGTTAACAACTGTGCAACGGAAGACCCAACGGCTTTGGAAGATGCGCCCAAATGTAAGGATGTAGACTCAATAGTTTCTCCTGGCAAAGGTTTTAATTCGAACGCTTCGCAAGCTCTTCGGAAGGCATCCAGTTCAGCACTAAGGCTTCGAATTGTGTCTAAGGCACTGTCTGTTTCTAAATCTCCACATATTTCTTGGGCCTTAATGATTTATTTTCATTAAGATAATTATCAAAACCAAAAAAAAAAAATTAAATAGTACTTTTCCTAACGCTGATCGAAGCTCAGTAATAGCCGTTGAAAGTTGCTTTGTAGAATTGCTAAGTTGCATAGATGATGACTGATCCATTACTGTTGGAATACTTGATCTTGACGCGGAAACCAATCGATTGGCAGGCTATAAAAATCATATTAATTTTATAATTCATTTTAACAATTAAAGCAGCCGAAAATTACATTTAAAAGATCTTGACAGGCATTTATGAGGTTCAATTGAGCACTTGGATCGTCTGGAGCAGCCAAACTACCTTTGACTCCATGCACAACTCTAGGGGCAACTTCTGATACTTCCTACGTAGTATAACAATTACAAATTAAGTAAATGATAATTAGATATAATTAATTTAACATATTGACGTAATATATCACATAAAATTTACCTTTGATGCAGCATCTAACTCAGCTTTTGTGACTGGGTTAGAGTTAGATTTATTGGCACCTTGACCAGCGGATAATGTTTGAGTAGTCATCGCAGCAGCGTGTTTGGCTGCACTTTCTAACCGATTAATGACTTTACGTTTAATAGCATTACTAGCAGCCATATTCGTAGCATTTCGTAAATCTTCAGCTGCTTTTCTCAATAAAACTTGTTGTTCAGAATCGTGAGGATTGCTTGCGCAAGCCTTACGAAGTAATAAAATAATAATAACAATTAGAAATGAAAAAAAAACGTTTATTGTCTTATTTTACCTTTGCCGCTTCAACCATCCTAGCAGTAGCATCAGCCAAGATTTTAGCTGCAGCTAATAAACGTTTTTGAAGATCAGAGTCTGGTTGCCTTTCAGCTTGACCTTTAATTGCTAGAATGAGTTCAGAAGTAGCCTACAATCAAATATAAACATTAAAAATCGATAACCCAAATTATTATCAAAAAAAAATTCTGACCTGAGCCAAAATCTTGGCTTGTCGAACCATTTCTGAAGCATCTCCAGCACTAGAAAATAACTTATCTGTTGCGATAAGAATAGTATCGACAGGACCGTCATTATCAGTTTCATGAGCTTTGTCTTTTATGCCGTATCTTATGTGATTTAGTAGATTATCTAACGCTTGAGTAACTTGCGATGCGGCATTGCTCAACTCTTTCATTAAGTGATCATCTTTGCATACAGACTAATAAAATAAACACAATCTAAAATAACACCTTATTAATTTGCTTTGAAAAAAATTACTTGGCAAACTGCAAGAATGCCTTCTACAGCGCGTGCAACTTCCTTTGCCGCTTCAATCAACTGCTGCTGACAAGCCGGGCTCGATATCGTTGGCGCCACCATTTTAGTGCACGCTACTAGTTGAGATGTTGCTAGAGCCACTTGCGTTGCTGAATTGATAACTTTGTTCTGTGTGGCTTGATCTTCACATTTTGAAGCAATATTTTTGGCCTTAAGAACAAGGGCAGCAGTTGTATTAGCAACAGCCTTTGCTAATGCCAGTAAAATATCTTGGGTTTCTTTATCAAGCGCATCCTCCTCGGTAATTGTTGCTAAAACGGCTGTTGTAGCTTCACCAACTCTGCTAGCAGCGTTCAACAAATTCTGTCGAGGCTAATAAGATCAATCGCAACAATGAGATAAGTTCCAAATAATTCTAAAAAATTTAAGCTGTATGCCAACCTCTCGACTTTCAGGTTCGGCAGCTTTCAAAAGGTCTGAGAAAGCATTGCATAGTTTCCTAGTAGCTTCGAGTAATCGCTTTCCTGATAAATCATCGTCCATTAAAGCAGCAATCATTTTCACCTCTCGTGTTACATCGGGTAAGGTGGTGGTGATAGTACTTATAGCGGCACCCACCGCAGCGTGATCAACATCATCAGGTGGCCCTAAATAGAATCACCATGTGCTTAAATATCTATCCCTAAATAAAAAATTATTATTTTACTACCTGATGTGAGAGTCACAACTTGAGCAGCAGCTGCATTCATTGCAGCCAGGTGGAAGGTAACGTTTTGCTTGCTCACATCTAAAGTATCTTGTTTCCATTTTCTAGACGCCTATTTAACCGATTTAATTAGTAATTAAAATAATTATGAAAAACGAAAAAATACTACATACTGGATCAGTTCCGAGCTCAGGAAGCTGCGTTTTAACGGCCAAATCTTGTTCTGCTAACTGGATTGCTTTCTGCCCCAAACCAACCATTCCAATTAAACTTCTTTGAGGTTCAGACAAAATATTAGACAGTCGAGGTTGCTGTCCAATTAGTGCAGGAGACTAACAGGGAAGTCAATTGGGAAGAGGAAACTACTCGTTAGGGGATAATTGACACTCACAAAACTAATATTATATGCTAGCATATATTTATTTTTTAAACTATTGTAATTTTTTAAAAATTAATTTACTATTATGTGTGCAACTACGGTCTTAGTGTAAGTAACATAGCAAAGTCAGTCAGAATTAGTTTAAAACAACGAAAATACCTGAGGAGGAGGGAACGTTCGGTAAGCTGTTCCAAGGGTAGAAGAATATTGAGCTCCTTCCATGTGTCCAGTAGAATATGGTTTAACACCTTTAAATTATATAATTATACAAAATTTCATTAATAAATAAACAATATCTTAAAAATACAACCTTCTCCGCCAACTCTAAGAACAACTGGTAACGCAACTGAATCAGTGCTAGCCCTTCCAATTTTGCTACTTTGGTGTTGAAGAATAGTAGCTCTAAAATAATTTTCAATTAGCGCAATTAATTATTCAATAACAATAATTTCTCTTTACTTCGCAGGTGAAACGCTATCTTCCAACATTGTCGAGCCTTCATCACCTTCAATTCCAAAGTGGTCTTTTGCTTTTTTCTAAATACAATTAAATATAAATTAATTTAATCCCCTGAGAAATTCAAATAAAGTAACTTTTATTTACCTTTTTTAGAATAATGTCAATATAACCAGCAATAAGCTGCGAGATTTGCTCCCCTTCAGTTGTTTGCACAGAATAATATTGATCAGAGTAGTCACCAAAATCCTAAAATATAAGCAATTAAAAAAACCACGAAAAACATTACACTTGTAAATCAAACTAACCAAAGTAAAAGTGTTTGGTGAAGCAGCCCATCTTCGCACTGTTGTTAACGGCCAAGTTTTTAAAATTTCCTTTGTTTTTTCATCTAATCTTAATACACTTTCCTTTGTCACTCCGAGTAATCGAGGTACCAATTTATTTTTCCCTTTCATTTTTTCCTTAAAATTAATAAATTCAATATAAACTTATAAACTTTAAAATAATTACAAGAGAATAAATACCTTGACTAAGAAGAACGTGACACCGTACGTTTTAAGTGAACGAGCCAAAGCGGTGTATTTGACTTTAGCTTCCAATTCTTTTAAACCAGAACATTTTCGATGTTCCGCAAACACTCTTTTTTCGACTTGCTTCACTTTGCAATATTCTCTAGGCAAGAATTCTTTTAAGCTTAAATAAAATTGGTCATTAAAAAAATTTCTTATTGAATGACAATTAAATAAACTTCAATACTCAAGAAATCCTGGTTTGTGTTTTGCTTCAACGTGATCTCCAAACTGTATATGGCACTGAATTCCAGCAAATTCCCCAGCTTTCTCTAAAGTTACAGGATGAGTCCCATCTAAAATAGCATCACGCGCCTAAAAAATAAAAATTTACTAACTCGATTCAAAACATAAAAAGCGAAATAAGAATTACATGCCTGCACATATAAAAGATTGAGTTGTACAGGATCTCTAGAATCGATATTTTGATCAGAGAAAAAATATTTTCTCCTGAGTAAAAGTGTTTCGCTTTCATCAATACCTTGCTCACGTAAAGTTTTTGAATGATCAACCCAATTCACTAAAAACGAAAACAATTTGAATTAAAAAATACAACAATGCCTATAACATTCAAGGCGCTAAACATACTTTCATCGTCAGTTTTCAATTTCTTTTTTAGTTGCTCCATTTTTTTGTCTTGATCTTTTTCCTTATCTTTTCTTCTTAACGTTAGCGTTCCTGTGGAGAGGTCTTTCTCATCTTCCGGTAAATCTCTCACCAATGAATATTCATCATGGTTAGTTATGCCTTAAAAAAATGTAAAAAAAAAATAATGATTAAAATAAAATGATCTTAACAATAAATAATTCCGACGTACCAATTTTCGTGCATACAACGACCATAAGATTGGCCACTGCTTGACTATCATCAACCATGATTGTTTTAACCGAACCATCCAACATTCTCACCCTCAACGTCCTCATCTTGCGTTTGTACTCCAATAAATCCTAAAATAAATACAGTAATTTAAAATCTAACCTTAAAATTTTTTAAAAACCTTAAATTTAATTACCCCACTCCGTAGTAAGTAGTACTCCAAACTTCGCCCTTGTTCCAACCATACACCCTTTTTAGGGTCCTCATCAGCCAAAAATAAGCCATAATCTTTCGCTAGTAAACGTAAAAATAAAATATTAGCATGTCATTTCTTTTTTTCACTAAACTCAAAATTATTTATTACGTTGTCCGAGATTGGCTTCTTGAATTTTGTCTCTGATAATTCGGCAGGCATCGTAGACCATCGTAGAAGGCTCAAATTGCATGGTCTTTATCACATTTTTTTCTACGACGCTAACTTTAAGCGAAAGCGTCGCCATCTTCAGTTGCAAATGTTATTTATTAATTTTCGTTTTCGATCGTATTTAGAACCTTTTTTAAAAAAATAAAAAGGAAATTATTATGATTTAAAAAATACGACTATATTAAGCAATTTGATATTAAACACCAGTTATCTGATTTATTAAAGAAAGAATGACATTTTCTAACTATAGCCCACATTTCGCTCTCTAAATATAATTTTCCATCGAATACTTCTATAACGCTCTTTTAGACCCAATTGTACTTTTTCAATAACGAAATGTCTTCGGCAGAGTGAAAAAATAAAAAAGAAGATGAAAATAAAAGTGGCTGGCATTACCCTCAATATTTTCTCATTTATGACATCTATTAACATTGCGAAAAAATTCCCCACATTCCGATCTATTAAAGCACCCCCAAACAAATTGCGTTATGAACTAGACAACTAGAAGTCGTCAATAGACGCGATCATTAAATGTCTCGAAATTAATCTATCAAAATACAATCGCTTAAAAGAAAATAATAAAAATCAAACTAAAAAATACCAAAATAATTTCGCATTAAACATAAATTAGATTTCAATCCAAGTAGGGGCAATAGCCTTTTTACTTACATCCATTAGGTTGAGCAAGAGTTGTACCGAAAAAGGCCCGGATAATTCAAGGTGGCCTTAAATGCCTCAAGTAAAGGACCTTCTTCTTGTCGGCAATTGTCTTACGGCCTTCGACGGTGTCAACTCCATCCTCGCTCAACTCCATCGTCAATGCAAATGCTTTGGCGGCGCTACCACTCGCCGCCACCACCGCCGCTGCCACTACAAGCCACGCCCCCTTACAACCACCCGGATGAAAACATTATCCAATCGTCTTCTTCCATTTCATATACCCCCACTGCCATTCATCAATTGCCTTTTCTTCTACCCATCCTCGTTCTTTACCCCCCCCCCCCCTCCCCCTTACTCTGAACAGTGAATTCGACAAAAGGGGAGAGGGAGGTGGGGAGCCAGAGGGAAAAAAAGCAACAAAAACAATTAAAAGCCAACACTTCCGGTCGATTCTTCAGGAATGCTTTTCGTGCTCGTAACTCCACTGTCCGCTTTTAGTATCAGACAGAAGCAGGAAAATATAAAGTTTATAGATGAAATAAAATATCGATTAACAAGAAGTAGTCCCCATTAACATCATCGTTTTCATTGAATCGCAATCCCCCATTTTCTCCTACCACCCACAATATCTCTCTCTACTCAATCCCCACCCACAGCTAATGGCTGTCGCAATCCATTCAATTGGCGCCTTTTCATCTTCTGTAAATGCAAACATTGCTTCTCGCGCGCAGCATACACACACAAAAAAAAAATGGATCAGAGAAAAAATGTAAAAGCAAAGAGAAAACAAAGATGGCGAAAAAGCTAAAGTAAACGACTCGAGTGAAATTCAAGTCTCCTAACCCCATCATCATCCCTTTCGCCCAGCCTCCCTCGAAAATGAAAAACATCTTCGATTTCTCTCGCTCTTCCTTTCCCGCTCATTACAATAACGCACGAGAAGTTTATTCATTTTTCATCTCTCAAAGCACTTTTCCACCACAAATCCTCTCTCGTTCTCTTCCCCCTTCACTCGCTCGACAGCTTACGATCGTATACAAAACTTTTTTTTTATGCTTTCTGCCGCCGTCCCTTTAGCGCCACCGTAATCCCCTCCCCAAATTGTCGTCTGCAGTGGAATGTGAGCTGCGTTCGGCAAACACAAATCGATTTGCACGAGCAAACAAACGCAAAAAGCACAAAAGAAACGCAAGATATAAGTTTGATATGATTGTAGAAAAAAGGACGACGTAACCGACGACGGAAACTTCATCCGTCCCAGTCGTACGCTAGGTGGACCATGAGGAGAGGGACGGAGCAATGGTACACGCAGTGAACATGAAACATTATCCTCAAAGATCAACAACTCCCTAGAAGAGGTTAAATGACGAGTGTTAAGAATTTAACGCACTTCCGCTTTCCACTTGATGAAAACAAAAAAATAATAATTTTACGATTAACAGTAAATATTAAACCATAATGATAATTAAATTCCCCAGCTAAGAACTAGTTTTTTTTTTTCTTAAAACACCGGCTTAGGATTTTTTTTTCGCCCAGTTTTGTTTTAAATCTATGATTCAACACTAACCAAAATAAAAAATAAATTCTACAATCAACTGGCAGGTGCAACCGAACCAATGACTCATTTATATATTATGAGGAAAAAGAAAAAAAAATTAATTCTAATTTATTTTTTATTTTACATCAAGTTATTTTAATTACTAATATCGGTAATATTTTTGTATTATTTTTTTAAATGAATTTTAATGGAATTGCATTGGAGAAGACGAGATTGATAAATAGAGTTGTAAGGACAATTGGTGTATGCAATAGATGATGCAACCCAATGATTTAGAAAATAAAGAAAGAGTTCAACAAAGAAATCTCCTTTCGCAAAACATAACCCAATCTACGAGTTCATGTATTTCATTTTCAGTTGCGAAAATATATTATAATACACCTACAATGAAATTTGTTATTTCAAATACCGCACCGATTCACATTCCCCCCCGCACTCCATCTCGTTCTCACAAACAATACACTAAAACGGCTGCATAAAACAAGTGGATCATTTGTATTTAAGAAAATAATTATAAATTTTCAGGTGATAAAACTAGACCGGTAGAATTCTCCATTTTCATCCAGTCAACCACCGCGCTAAACTCTTTCGAAAGCCAGGAAATTCAATTTTATAAATAAAATCATGCAAAACCTCAGATAAATAAACATTTCGGTTCCCAATAAATTTAATTTAAAAGTAATTCCAATTTCATTCTTTAATTTATGCGCAATTTCGGTTTTTCTCGATAGGAAAAATAAGATTAGAAGTCTACAAAGAGGAAAAAGAAATTTTAAAGAGGCATTATAAAGTGATAAACGTTATAACGGCAAAATACTCTTAAAAATAATTGGAGAAAAAAAAAACCGATGGCAAAATAAATCTAAAAGCAAAAACAGTTACAACATTCTTTTTTTTTAAAAAACAAAAAAAAAAAAAAACAGTAGTAATAATAATATGAGTAATAATAATTACCATTTCAAAAATTAGATTAAAACTTTCAAATTTCAAATAAAAACGAATGTCAATTTCGATTCAATTTCTAATAAGTTAAAAGTTAAAAAAAAAATTGAATCGTATCAAGAAAACCTTTTTTTAACGTTTGAAAAAATTCAGTAGATTTTCGATGCACAGAGGAAGTTGGGAAATTATTTCTCCCCGAATAATCCGCCCCACTTCCAACAATAAAACCGCGGAATAATGTAAATAATAAGATTATGCAATTAACGTTGGAAATCAACATTCAAACGTTATTGAACCAAACCTAAATAATTTAAAACCACGCACTTCTTAAAATACTGTAGAATTATAAGCTTAGCAGTTTTGAACCAGTAATAAAGTAAGTCATTTTAAGCACCTTGAAGAAATGAGGATACTGTAAAAAATCAAAAAAAAATCTGCTTGTACTCCCCCAATAACTACTATAAAGTTAATGGTAATAATTGAATGAATTTTATATCTGAACGCCTATAAGGTTGCACTCGCAGTTCTTAATTTATCAATTTAATACAACTACATGTATTAGTAGTCAGTCCTATAAAAACCACTGAATAACAACATCCGCCCAGACAATTTAAGTCTATTTCTATTACAAAACAAATGTATTTCGCAGAAAATAAATTGCGGAACAGAAGAAATATTATGTTAACAGTGTTTGCTCTCAACTATCGATGCACATTGCTATGGAAGTTCATCGCACACCCAATTACATGGTACGCACTTTACTATGCTTACACAAGACTAGTTGTGCAGCGATAGGAAATGCGATGCTTAAACAAAATAATGTGCATGGCTACCACAATCCCCGCAACCAACAATTCAATTATTATTCTTTAGCACTCGGTCATACGTTTTAGCATACCGGTAATTATTATTTTATAATCAGTCTTCTAAATTCGGTTTATTAACATTTTTATCAAATCAATCTCCATCTTATCCAGAATTTTAAAAAATAGCTTTTCAACTGCTTAATTAAAACAAAACATAAATTTGTCAATAAACATTCTATTCCCTTCTAAGTCAGGTAATAATAAAGTGCGGTAAAAACCTCAGAACCGGTACCTCGTACAGTTTTCAATCGCAAACGTAATCTTTGAATACATTGGTAATTTATCGCCATGCTTCCTGCTTATAAATCTACATGCATTACATTAGTAGCATTTTAAATCACCGTATTTTATATAGGTTTCAATAAAGAATTTGAGTGTTTCTACTAAAAACAATTTTCTATCGCGGGTTCCGACTCGATGAGCCGAGCTCAGTAATGATCGATGCAGAGTTTCCACATGTGGAGACTTCTAGAAGAATTATCCCTAAAGTTTAAAAACGTTTCGTCTTCGAAAAGTACGTTTTAAAACTTTAAGCTATAGCTTCAAATTCATTTCAAGTCATTCTTAAAACTTTCAAAAAAATAACGTTTGAGCTCGAGAATTTTTTCTGAAACTTTTACCACATATCGTACATGCAGAATAGAAGCTATTCTACAATTTTTAGCAGTTCAGCTTTGATAGTGATCACAATGTTTCCAACATAGTTTTTAAATTTGTTGCTAAATTCTTTTTCCAAAATAATTTAAAAAATCAAGCAATATTGCCTAACGAAAACAAAAGAGGGTGAATAGGCAGCTCCAATAGGTGCTGCCTAAAAAAATCAGATACAGTATAGGGGGACTATTTTTCCAAAATTTAGCGTGCTTAAAAACCACGACGCAATTGTTCTATTCATTTAACCGTATTTCTAATGCTGTGAGCTCCCACTTTATGATGATTCTCAAGACTATTTTAAAATGATTTAAGCCAAAACTATCTGAAACGCCTAAATGCATGCATTGCCTCTTCTCAGATGCTACTCCTACTCCCGCTCAAAAACTCAAGCAAAAAAATCTAAAAAAATATTGTACCGGTACATGTAAAAAAAAAACCCGTTATAATTGCTAGGATAATAATTGCTCTACTAAATGTAGACACGATACGTCAGCGTTAAACATAAAAAAAAACTTACTAATTTAAAGAATTATAAATTTCAACACAGCACACAAAAATATAAAATTTCAACAGCTCGCGAACGAATAAAGCTTGGGAGTCCCCGGTTTGATAAAATTATCCAGTTACATTGCTGTTAATATATTACCGGTATGTTTTTCTATATTTCTCTTTATGTGTTTTGCATATTATATTCTCCCTGCTAAATAACACAATTTTAATTTATAAAATAAAAAAATATGTGCATCCAACGTTACGAGCTAAAACTTTTTACATTTCCTTTTACGTTTACTATTCCTTGTCAAAATATATTACTACCGGTATTATTATTCATATGCGGTTATGAAGTAATTAATCATGTGTAAATTCATATTATATAAACGACAAATCAAATAAAAAATCATTCAAATGAAAATTGGAATAATTTGTCATTCGAATTAGCAAAATTAAATGATTTTAATATAATACGGTGCATTTCACGCGTGCTCGAGAAATGAATTTCATTTTTTTGATTAGCAAAATACATTTGGCCCACTTTCGTTACAAATCTTGTGGTCTTACCCAAGTTTAACTTTAAAAATAAAATGGAAAATATAAAAAAAAAGTCATCAACTTTAAAATGTAATAATTTTAATAACTCAACTTAACGAGGTTAACAACCGGAACTTAAAACATTATTAAATAATGTTTTTGATGTAATCAACAAAAATATTATTTTCACAAATTTTGTGAAATAATATTTTTGTTAATTACATTAAAGTTTTACCGGTACAATATTTTATAAAATACTCTATTACGGTATTGTATCTCAATCTTTGACACTTGTAATGACCGTCGAGTCTTAAATTTAAAAATTTGTCCCTACGTAACGCTGGCTGACCCACCTCCAATTGGTCGGTGGTTGGAAACACTGCGTTTCCGCGCGCGGTATCAAAGTGCAAAATAAGGTAAATACAGCAGCGCAACCCCATAGCCGTAACTCTTAATACGGTAATCCCACACTGTAGCCGGAAACGCATTTCCAACCGGACTTTCTCTGTTTTCCGACATATTATCGTCGGGGTTTTCGTCCCAACTTTTCAGGCGACAGAGTTCTAATATACTGCAGCTTTAAAAATAATGACTTACGCTACTTATCATCCGAGTTAACATTCACCGCACTTAGTCATCGATACTAATAAAAGCGAATACAAGAAACATGATTTGCGTTTAGTATGCAGCGACACAAATGGGCGTCGAAGGGGGTTAACGTAAATCCAGCGTAATCTTTGCAGTGAGCGTGCGCAGGGCATAAGAGCCTAACCTTTAGTGCTTGCGTGTAGGCCTGGCTAACACATGGCCTACCCTACCCTATCCAACGTTATTACTAATCTCCAACCGCAGGGTGCCACTGTACGAGGAAGAGAGACTGCAACATGTTTATAAACAATTCAGAACGGAACTGAAAATAGCTCGTAGAAAAAGACGTCGTTTCGGTACACATCTCATCATCAGTGCATGCTTCGATTTACTGAACAACAATCGCTCAAATAAATTGATCTTAACATTGTCATTGCACAACGCTACTCCAAATAGGGCATTAAAAAATTAATAACCGTAAATAAAATCTCAATAAAGCTAAAATTTAATTAAAAAATCTCTAAAACCAATTTTTAATTAATTTCAATTTTTGCAAAGAATTTTGTTTAATTTTCGAGATTTTCCATAATTAAATTTTCTACTTTTTTTTTTTTTTTTTGCTTTTACACATACCGGGTAATAAAAATAAAACATGTACCGGTAAAATAATGCAAAAACCCAATTTGATGGCTTGTTTAAACATTAAATCAACAGAAAAAAATATTTCAATCTATTGACATTCAAATACTTTAATTTAATTATTTTTACTGTTATTAATTTCATTATAAAATAAGAAATGTAAATAAAAGCTCCTTCGAAATTTATACAACAAATAATTACATGGAAATTATATTGTCCTACTGACGTAAGAGCTGATTCACCTTCCTTTTTTTCTGAGTCAGGATGTAAACGATAAAAGAAAAAAAAATTCGAAAGAAAAAAAAAAGTTTTCAAAAATTGTGTAAAGAAAGGCGTTGTCTGTCACAGGTGGCGCTGAGAAGGTTGCTCAGAAAAGGGAAAAATAAAAAAACGAAATGAGGGGAAAATGTGGGAGGAAGAAAAGGAAGGAAAAGGAAAAAGTAGGAAACGGAAACAAAATGCTAAAAATAAAAATCGAAAAAAAATTATTATAACCGAAAAGAAAAAAAAAAGTAATAGAGTTGCGGCTGATTCGAAAATCGAATTATGAAATTGAATAATAATATTGAATGAGTGTCACGTTTCGTCTCTCCTTAAAATCTCTGGAGCGGACAAGAGGGAGGAGAATAATCAGCGAATGTAATCGATACATTAACATTTTTTTTTTACAGCTTCATCAACAAAAAAATAGAAATAATAATTAAATAGAAAAACGACAGAAGGAATTAATCTCAGTTTGAGCATCACACGAGAGCCCATCACATCTCTATCTTCAAATTTAATGTTAAAATGATCAAAACTCGTGTGCGTGATGACGTAAGGAGAAACAATATAGATGTCACCCAATTTTTACGCCACACACATTGAGTGAGTGGGTAGATGACCGCTTATAAGGAGATGCGCCAGCTCCAGCGTTATCTAGTGTGACCGCGCCTCAAATACAGCACTACAGTACTACGAACGAGCGCACGCTCACTCCACTTACGTATTGACATTAACATACAATTTCGAGCCAAAATTTAATTTATTTTTTACCATTCGTTATTACGTTTTTCAAGTGTATACATTTTTTTTCTTCTGGTTCACAAAATAAACAGAAGAAAAAACCCCTACAAACGCACGTGCAGTGTGAACCTAGCTTAAGCCGTGTTTAGCTGCATCTTGTCAATCGAATAGGCGACACACGATCAAATAAGACACCCAAGGCTTGGCTCAATTATCCCAAACAGCCACACTAATGACACACGGTGTTGACATGCATACTAATCAATGGAGTTTTCACCCTCAAATAGCACCAAACGAGCTAATAATTATGACGAAATACAGAGCATGTACTATACACAGTATAAAAATAATAATGCATTAAAAAAGTGGGTCAGGTGGGTTCACACTTTCCTTTGCCAATTACCACACCATAGTTCTATTTGTGTAATTAATTAATTAATTGCGTATCGAAAATAATAATGCCTTATAAGTACAAGTAGTGAGCTGAAAATAAATGAGCAATCTCGAATGTTTCATGCTGTAAATGGAATATGCGGAGACAGATTTGATTCAGCTGATCCAGCGGGGTCAGCGCGTCCGCTAGATTCGCTCAGCGCTTTTACTCATTCAAAATAACAAACCGAGTCTTTCATATTTCGAGTCCGAGAGAGAGAGAAAAAAATTGATAAGAGAAATTTTCTGAAGAAGGAAGAAGATATTTACTGTACATGTACTTTGAATCGAAACCGTGACTAACCAAACAGATGCCTAGCGATTAGCGCTCACCGCTTGTTTCAAAATGCAAACTGCTCTTCCATCAACAAAATTATACTAGAAGAATTAAGTGTATCGTTATCAATAGACTCACCTTTTATTTCGCTTCGTGTCTCAATCAGGCAGGATAATAGTAGCTAAGTTTCTCTCTTCTTTATACTCTTATCATTTCGAACTAAAAAAAACAAACTAAACAACAAAACGAAAAAGCAAGACCCGCGAGAGATAACCCGTGAACGGTAAAAATTTTCTTTCCACTCAAAGCCACACCTACTGTCCGCCATATGCAAGCGCTTACAAACTGCTACCGGCGCTCATTTTACGCTCAGCTGAGCGAACAGCGCCCTCCCTGCTCATGGCGCTGATTTATTTTTTTTAAAGAATTATCTTTTTCCCTTCTATTATTTTCTAAACGTGTTGGTAAAAAATTAATTAATTGATTTAAAAATTATTAAAAGCGATTATTTTGTGCATAGAGTGACGAGTGTGTGTTGTTAAAGTATTGCGAAATGATTGAAGCAGAGGCGAGCGCTCCGGTACAAATCGATCACTAGGTGGAGCCATTGAATGCGGAGAAACGCTAAGACCAAATATGGGCAGCTGAAGCGGTGTCTAGGATTTCTCCATTCTAGGATGCGACGCGCTCACTTCCATTTTTTAGCCCACTTTCTACTCAATTTCTTTAGTTAAATTAAATCTACGAGAAAAGAAGAAAAAGTAAACAAAAAATCGGGCTTTTAAAAAGTGGTTGAACTAAAAAAAAAAAAAGATATTGCTCCACAATACTGTATTACGGTATTATAAAAACAAAAATATCAAAACTTTTACAAAACCACTAACAATATTCAACTTAACTTGGCCACATTTTACCAGCCATTCACTATGTATAAATTGCCAAAATAAACAAAATACATTTTTTCAAAAAAAAAAATTCAATCAACTTTAATAATATTTTAAACGGAAGAGTAAAAAAAAAAAAGTTATTATTTAATGAATGAAATTTGCGATAATGGCGTAGGTGTTTTCATGTCTTCCCGCCCTTTTTCTACGCGTTAACCTAACCTAATTTAGTGGTTCTATTTATTTGGAGATGGAGAAGTGGGACGATGGGTTGGGAACCGGTTTTGCACGCCTACCCAACCGACATTTTATATAATAACTTAATGAATATTAAAATATTTTTAATATTATCTGTTATACTACGAGGGAAGTGAGTGAGAGACAGAGAGATGTTAATTTCATAATGGATATCTATTAGTCGGCTGGTAGAGAGAGAGCGAGAGGGTTAGGACCACTACTCTTTTAGCCCTTTTGAATATGCATCAATTGTAAACAAACGTTGAAGTAATGTAGTTATAGTACACACACACACACAGGGAGAAAGAGAGAGAGAAAAAAAGGAGATGTTAAATTAAATCAGTTCCAGAAGAGCGATGAGGGGGCGATAAGCGCCATTTATTCCTCTTAGAAAAATTAATTTTGTAATTCGGTCTGAAGAGAAGATAAATAAAGATGGCAGTGCGTTATGCGATGACTAACTCAAGTTAAGTTTAGGCTTATACATACGTAGCCTACATACTGTACATGCATGCATGCATGCACACACCATTTCACTTCTTACTCACTCGCTGAATCGCAAATTTAATCTACAAATCCAATTTTTTGCATCAATATCGCTTCCCTCCGTAAACTCAATAACAATTAATAAGTGACAGTCAAATAAAATCAGATTTTCAAATTTATTTTACGCCGACACCAACGAAAAACAAATGAAACGTATATACAGCATAGTAGTTACAACCCTTTCTCATGGTTACATTAAACTTGCAAAATAATGCAATAAAACCTCAACACTAATACAATATTAATTTTTTGTTAAAATGATAAAAATTCTAATTATTGCTGAGGAAAAAATAGGTTCGATCAAACGAAATTTTCACAAAAACCTGTGTAAGACAGAAAAAAATATTTTCAATTTTTACAGTCTACGGCTTATAAACTTACAGTAGTAAAAAAAATTAAACCAAAGTGAAACTTAGACATAGGCTATAAGGTAAATAATTGCTATAGCTGTTGAACATTGAATTTTGTAAATTTAATAAAATTACGGGAGCTTTATTTTCTTTACTGTGTGTGGTGAAGTGTACCATACAATAGAAGATTTGCTACCTAAGCAGCTACGAGTGTAATATAAGGTACATATAATATACATGTATTATAATACAATGTACTGTGTATAATGGTATACGAGTAATAATTATTTGGACATACAAAACTCACGATGATAGCACATGAGCTACACAACCCCTTTTTTTTATTACCGGGTATTATTAATTTGGGTCTTATTAATAATTTGATGAAAACAGAAACAATACACTTAAAAATTATGTAGGGCCTATTTATTTTCCGTTTTGAGCAGTTGTTATTATGGCATTAGCGTTAAATTTTCTTTCGGCGTTAAGCAGGTTTTCCGGCTTGCAGCCATTTTAACATTGCGTCCCCACCTCTTTTTCACATTTACCCCGGTTTCCGTAAAACACAAGTTTTATTGTGAAATGCAGTAAAAAGTAGTAGGTCTACCGTATTTTAATCACGAATTATTATTGTAATTTTTGAATATTTTTTCTTTAAATTCATAATACAGTTCGCCTTAACAAGTTCTTAATACAATACCGGTAAAACAAACAAAATTAATTTTAATTAACTTGTAAACTCCAAAAATACCATTAAAAATTGAAAATAATTAAAAAATATAGGCCCTACCGGTACTGTATTTTTAGAAATCTGAAATTATTATTGTACGACATAATCCTACAATCTGCCCGAATAATAATTGTGTTTTGAAAATATTGAGTAGGTTGTAAGGTATTTTAAACATGTGGGCTAACTAAAAGTTTGAATAATTAAGATTTTCAAACCAAAAAATAAATAAATAGGTCTATATTTTAAAGTAAGATTTTAAATTGTTTAACAAAAATATTAACAACAATATAAAATAATGATTACCCGCATAGCGTATCTTAAGGCCTAAATTGTTAGAGCTTAATATTCAAAATATTTTAAAAACAATTATCGATTTAACGTTTATGTTCTTAATGTAACTCGATTTGTATCCTCTCTTTTAATTTCTAACAAATACAGTGTACTCTTAAATGCTGAATTAAAATTAAAGTTTAAGAAAAATTGGACTTCTCTATTATAATATCGCTCTAGTCAGAAGGTCTTTAAAGTTACAAATAGAATCCTTGTACTAAAAATTTTGTTGAAAGGTAATTTTATGCAATTTTTAAAGAAAATTCCGACATTGTAGGCTACAGTTCTGACATTTTTTAATACGAAAAGTAAGTAAGATTATTATGGGCACTCACAATATACAGTCTTTTAGGGAAAATCATGAAATTTAGTACATCATCTCGCAGGATGCTCGATATAGGCTATAGCCTATATTTCACTTTAAAATTTATCCAAATTTTCGGGCCAAACATTTTTAAAACTGTCAATTTCATTTGCAATCTAGCAGTATTATTTTGTTGATTATTGGAATTGAAACAAATTTAAATAATAATTGGCGTACAAATGAATACCGGTACGACTTATTTATCCTACTCGTTTTTTAAGAAATTAAAAAAAATGAATAATACCTTAAATCCGAATAAAATTTTGATGAAAAGAAATAAATCCGTAATTACAGAACTACATGTATAGGCCTATGTACAATAAAAATTTAAAAACGGATGTTGGCAACTGCTGTCAACTTGTCGAACTTGGAAAATATTCTGCTGTAAATGCGCGTTCTATACAACAGTAAATTTAAATAAAGATTACAGTGTTGGAAAACCGCTGCAAACTCCCAATCTTCGATTGACTCGAATTTAAACGATGAGATACGAGCGAGACAATGTAAAAATAAATGTGTACGTTTTGGATGGAAAGCGAAAAGTAATCTCCATTTGAATGAGGAAGATGCCTTGTAAAGATATCGTCCGGCTCCCCCCAACCAACTCCATCTCCCCGCCACCCCCTAGCTCCTTCTCATCTCACAAGGGCGAGCATTAACAGGAAATGACATTCGAATAGACAAGCAGACGCATTAAAAATGCGCTTTTTATTGAAATATATTCTAGTCTGTATTCGTTCTGGTCTCTATGGTCCTTGCATATACAGTATAGCAGTCTTTGCCCCAGCTCATACGGAGGAAGTTAGGCTTATTCGGCGAGATGTTTCGACTCCCAAGCCTAATCTTTCATTCGTTCTGACAAGGCGATAATCGTATCTGGTCAACGCCGCGAACATCACACATTGGTTAACGCTCAAATAAGTTTTATAAGTTACGGAAGCACGTGAAGAACGGTCGACAAATAAATCGTGAGCTTGAAGTGCACCCGACACAATGGAGTTAACACACACTCTTCGACATATCTTCAAGTTATTTTGCATGAAGTAACTAACTTAGTTCAAGTTATTTCACTCGATTAATTTAGCTGCTTCACTTCTAGCTTCAACTTTTTTTTAAAAAAATATATATAGTAAGTGCTTTTTGCAATTTCGTGAGTGTTCTTTTTTCCCCCTTTAAATTACAGAGCATCTCATTTAATTTTTTCTGTTTTTATTTTTGAGCTACAGTATGCAATAATTGTCCTGAAAATGTTTTAGTTAATTTTTTGCCACCGTTAAGTTCGTAAACTGTGTTTCATCATAATATCTTATAAGCAGCAATCATTTGACAATAATTAACCCTACTTTTAATACTTATAAAATACGTGCAGGTCTACTGTAATTTAATTTATTTCAATAAAATACCTTTATTCTACTGAAATATAATTATGTTTTAAATAATTATTTCCAAGAAAACGTAACAATTTATTAAATCGGAATGTTTAACATCACGTTGAAAGGGTAACTTTCTGACTTGAACACTTCCTTTCAAATTATTAACGACACTTCCTTAGGCCCTTTTCGAAATGGAATCGGCCGTTCTTCTAGTCATAATGACTCCTATAGGCTATATGGCTAATTTAATTGAAATTACTAACTTTTACTAAATTTATTATTTTAAGCTACATAATTACAGTACATGTATTTAAAGTTTTCTTAAATTTGCGTAGGCCCACATTTAAACGTCCTTTTTCTGTCGAATTATAGCCATTTTGCAATACGTTTTCAACATACATTATTGTAAGACGTTAAAAATCTTTTTGCAAGATGCCATACTGTTGCTAAAATATTCGATCGTTTTAGACCCTTGCTTATCAATCTTTTTTTTTGTCCACGGTCCAAAATGTTCAAAGAGTAAAAAGGCTGCCGGACACAGCTTAAAATTTAAAAATCTACATTTCTATTGAAAGATGCGTAAATTTATTAATAAAACATTATTGAAGCCGTTTAGTTTTAATTTCAATTTTTCTAAAATTATTTAAATCTTTAAATAAGTCCATTAAAAGTTACGTAATCCTACATTATAGCAAGCTATCAGTTATCGTCATTTTCATTGATTCGTCATTATCTATCTACAAGGGCTTTTCGGCACAGCTTTTTGCTTTTTCCGTTCCTCAAACTTCAAATATGTGCAGGGCCGGCTTAAGTTAAAGAATATAGACCACCCAAGAACGACAAAATTGAGTAAAAAAAAAGTTGTCAAAAACTAATTTTACCAAAAATAAGCTACATGTTTCCATTTCCTTAAGAGTCTCGCACAATCAGTCATGCAATTTTTTCCATTACCAGTCGCCACTTTTTCCATAAGATGCCACCAAGAAATGCCAGTGAAAGAAGGAATTAAGAGGTCAACCCCAAAAAATTAAGTAAGTTTGTCAATTTATTTTAAAAAAATACTTAACAAAATTAATTACGGAACTGTGACATTAATTTTATTCCATAATATGATTCGTTTAAACTCTTTTAAATACTTAACTGCAGGTTTGGAAAACCAATGTACAAAAGCTATCAATAATAATAATTTCAAATACCGTAATATTTAAATCCAATTTTAAATACTGTAGATTCGCCAGAAAATGTTTTTGGCGCAAATACTAAGCCTATACAGCATAATGTTGGCGAAGAAGTCTACCAGCATAAATAGAGTAGCCTACTGTACATGTAACATGTACTGCATTGAGAGAAAAAAGCTAGAGATGAAAAGGCATGTGTATACCAAAGCAATCGCTTTCAATAGTTTTGAAACAGCCCAATATTTCGCTGCCACTAAAAAATCAAGTTTTAATTAAATCTCGTTTTATTCTGATCTTCGATTGTTATACCATATTACTTAATTTAATTTGTAGCTACTATTAGCATAGAAAGCAGAGTACCGTACCTTCTTTTTTTTAGTAAAACCTCTTCGATTGCCATCAAAACGTTAAATGACCACCACGTCACTTAATGTCACTGCACGGTGTAACAAAATATTAGCTTGCAGTTAAGCAGAAAAGACTCATATTACACAAGCAAACATTCATTATACTCTTAGTTGGTTTTTTTTTTTTACTAAAATATTTGAAGATTCTTTTCTTATATTTTTTTTAAAAAAATTTATTTCGTATTCGAAATAGAACGAAGGATAAAGCGTATACTGTATAAAATTTTATAAATAATGACTGAAATTCGTAATCTTTTCTTTTTAAGAACTAATTTTTGATTACCCGGTACTTTTCGGGGACAGTTTCGGGGAACTGATTCGAAACATTTCATCTACCGGGTAAACTTGAAATTAAATTTGTATAAAAAAAAAAAGTCAAAATTATTGTTTAAATTTAATGTCGACGTGTATTCCTTTGTAAACAATTTGAATGGCGTTTTACAATAAACCGGGTACCGGACCGGTACTAAAAAGTTATTTCGTAATAAGCCTACACACGTTCATTGTACACAACACTTTTCATTTGAACGAGAAATACGAAATAAAAATTTCGCATGATATCTCGTTGTCGCTGAATTTCAAAATCTACTTTGAAGAACTACCGGTAATTTTTTATTCAAAGTTTTGGTCACAACACACGAGGTTTTAATAAACGAAATTGCACCTTCTAATTCTTAAAGTAAGATTAGTAAACCCACTTTTTAAAACAAGATCAAAGTTTATATCTCTCAATAGCTTTTTTTTTTTTAAATAAATAAATAAAAAAAAAATAAAGCGCATGCGCAGCCTTACCACAATCATCAGTAAGTTTCAAAATGACTTAAGCATTTTCAAACGCTACGATAATAATATCAAGCTAAAATCATAAATTCGGTTGCCTTTTCTTTTAATCTCGTAATTTTGTTGTTTTCTTTTAGGATTCAAAATAAAAATTTGCCCACAAAAACGAGATTTTAATAAAACTAGATCTTCTATTGGTAACGAAATAGAAATGAAATTATGAATACTGTATTTGATTATCTTAAAAAGGCAAATATCAAAAAATCAAATCGCGTACATAAGAGTTCCGAGTTTATCCAAGGATTAATATTATTTAAATTTCAAGAAAATAAATCTCAAAATTTGCATGATAAATTTCTCCTTCAAAAAAGTTTTAAAATTTAAATTTAAAGATCCGAATTTGATATTTTGTTTTCCGCTTACTCGAGATGATACTCGAAGGTCCCTTATCTCTTCCTCCGGAACAGGCGAGTTTCGTTTTGAGCGGGGGGGGGGGGGGGGAAAGTGGAAGCAGCTCATTTGTCAAGTTGAGCCCGATAAATCTCAAACCAATTTCGCCTGTGTTGAGATGCTTATCAACAGCTTAAATAGTTGCTATGCCTATCAATTGGCTTGTAAATGTTATCGTACGACATTTATTCAGCAGAGTCGGCCAGCCAGTCCCCCTTTCCCGCCGCCAGAGAACGGTAAAAAGGAGGAGGGAAAGGAGGAAGAAAAGAATGGCGCCTATCTGTCTTATTTAAACTATCAATTGCTTTTTAATGAAGGACAATCCCATAATAAGCCCTTAGAGGCACACTGAATTAGGCCTCATTCAAGTCTCGAGAGGCGATTTAGTAGGAGGGATAGAAAAGAGAGAGAGAGCAGCGCCCTCCATCAGGCTATGCAATTGCTCTGTCATCAAAGTAATCGCTAGTCAACAATTGTCAATTTCTGTATTATCTTCGATTGTATACACAAAAAAATTACATGTTTTTGTGGGTGTACCGGAGAGCTACCGTATTGTTAGAGCATTAGGGCCAACATCACTAATGTCAGGGTCAATCGGCATTAAAAAAAAAGCCGCAAAATAATACCGGCAATAAAAAAATAACGTTTGCATATGATTAATATTTTTCCGTTTTCTGGGAATTTAATTGTATAAAAAAATAGTAGGCCTAATATATACCTCGTACATATAAGATTGTAATAAATAAATAAAAAAAAATAATAAAATGTACCGTTCTTCAGTACTGTACCGTACATAATTACTGTATTTATAGTTATTTTAACAAATTAATAATTTAAGCGCTGAAAATTCTACAGAAATTACAAATATCCGATTCTTCAAAACCAGAAATTTATATTTCCTGTAAAACTCGCACAACGGATTTCAACATTTTTTATCTACTACGTACAGTACAGCATTTAAATTATTTTTCAATTATGAACAATATGAGTAGGCTACAACAGTACTGTTCATGTAATTTCACTAAAATTTGCTTATAACGTAATAAGTAATGAAAAGGAGTGCCAAAATTGAGACCAAATTAATTGTTAAAAATCTTATTAATTTGTCAAAATAAGAGGCTAAATTTATCATTTTCTCAATAAACGCGTCTCACAAGCTCGAAGCAAGCTACATTGAAGATGGGATGGAGGGGGAGAGGGGTATTTCCCTCGCTACGCTTATTTATGACGTAGGTTAGGCTACTCTTTGAAGTAACGAAAAGCCTTAAAATTGAAAAAATCAAATTATTAATAATTTTATTGCAAAACAAAAATCTTCTAACGAACACTCACTTTAACGGCGTAGATAATAGTTTTCGCTGGAAAAGGTGATCAAACAACAATAACTAAATTAGAAGAATTTAAGAAACTAATTTAAGAAAATTAAAATTTTCTCCGATAAAATTTTTTTTTTTTTTTAACAATTGGCGCTCTTGGGCAGACCAACTGCAATAAGTAACCAACAGTAGGTGTGTTGCAGACATTTAATTTCATATTCAATTAAATGAAATACAGTAGGCTACTGTATTGTATGTTTGAAACTATTCTAGTGTTTCCGAATAAATCTGTGAGAATCATGTTAGTCGATAAATTTCAAAAAATCTCAATTGGAAACGTTTACTATTTTACAGTTCTCCACTAAAAAGCTAACAGAAGAACGTAAAAGCAGACACACTTATTTCTTAAAATGATCGGCTATTGAAAAAGATATTGATCGCAAAAGTACTACTGCCAGGAGAGAGACTTGGAAAAGTGCCACAACTCCGAAAGACGAAGAAAGTTCTTTCGAGAACATTAAGAGCCAATGGGGCGTTCAACAGCGATTGCGCACACGTTAATTACATCAATAATTATTTTAATTTTAAATACAAAAATTAGCGCAAAAGACGAGATTGAGCGCTAAAAGCTGAAAAGTTGTGTCACTTTTTGAAAAAGTGGTGATTCACTGAGACCGGAATCTACTTTGTTCCCATAACAGATTTGAAGTTGATGCGAATAGGAAGTGACGTCATTGTCGCAAAGTTTCCGCAGGGATGGAAAGTGCGTCTTCTCACGGGTCATTGAGATGGAAGATGATTCACATGCGCCAGCCCTCGCTCGTTCGAATGGATCGAGCGGAAACAAGAAAAATAAAAAGAGAGTTTGGAGGGAGATGGAGAGATGGCAATGCGCATGCTCACCACCACCCCTCGCGCCCCCGCACAAAAGACACAAAAGCGAAGTTGGGGAACGAAGATGACGGGAATGAAAAAGGGGGAGGAAGGGATGAATAATATAATCAAATTAATATGTTTTGATTTTTTGTTTCATAACACTCTTCGCTTCGATTCCTTCCCTTTCATTTCAAGGTAGCCCTTCAAAGTAAAGAAAAATTTAAAATTAAAGCAAAGCCATACATTTAAATGAAAACCTTAAATTTAAAAGAAAATCTTAAAATTAAAGTCGACCCTCAAATTTGAAGCAAACCCTTAAAATTAAGCAACTCTCACAGTCTTTGATTTCATTTTCTTTACTTTTAAGCTAGATTTGAAAAGAATCTGAGGGTAAAAGTGAGTCTAACAAAGTTCTATAATAGGTAGGACAGGGTAGTGTAGCAACCTCCCCATCAAGCTGATATAATATCGTGCCCTTTAAAGTTTTTAATAAAGAACTCAGTTCAATAGACTAACCAACTCAATGGAATATCTGAGTGTGTTGGTAGCTTTCAACAAGTCCAAATCAGGTCCACCTACTGGATAATATTCCAGACATTTAACCAACATATTTACATATAACTCCAATATTCGTCATTAATCCGTTCCAGAAGAGAGAACGAATATTGGAACCGACGAATATTGGATCAATATTTCCCATAGGAAAGCATTAAAAACGGTTTGATCCGTTTGCATGCCTTTAAAAAAAATATATTTTTCAAAAATCGATATTGAAAATCAATAAAAATACATTTTAATTGCATTGCATACTAACTACCTAATATGGCTTTATCATTATGACAGAGATTTGCTTGTCATAATGTCCAAACCATTTATTTTTTAATTTCACCAGTACTCGGTTTTTAAAGAAGTTATCCAATTTTGGTAGCTTTGTCCCGTTTTTTTTTTTTTTGAAACTTTTCGAAAATTTTACCAAAAATCAGGACAAATATCGAATCATAGGACGAATATTGGATCAAAATTTTACAGAAAAAACAGGACGAATATTGGATCTGACGAATATTGGGGCGGACGAATATTGGAGTTCCACTGTATTTAATCTTTTTTGACATTAAAAAAAGTCAAAAAAGATAAAATACTGTAAACATGTTGGTTAAATGTCTGGAATATTAGAGAATAGCCTACTGTATAGTCTTGCTTAAAATTTCCACACAATAAAGAACACATATTTTCTATGCGTAGATAGCTTTAATTCAATTTTCAAAATTTTTGAGTTGATAACTTTGTTATTATTCATACTTTTCTTATAAATTAAATGCTCACTGCTCAGTGTCAATGCTACGCATATTTGAATGTGTTATATCACTTAATTTAATACTGTGCAAAAAAAATGACTGCAAAATTAATTTATTTCCTGTACGTATATTTCTCGTTTTACGTAGGCCTACAGTATTTCAAAACCATGTTCAAAACCTTAATTTTGTCAATTCGACAAAACAGAAAGGAGACCTTGTGGCAAAGTTAAGGGAGCCCTAAAGGAAGCCTTGAAACTTGTTTCCAAGTTCGAATTGAAAGCAAAAGAAGAAGAAAGAACAGATAAAATATAAAAAAAAGAAGAGTTATTGTACGTAATGTTAGTGTGGCGCGGTGTGTATCCATTAAGAAGCTCCGGAGCCATTTATCTTAGCTCGGTGGCGCCCTCTCATGTCGCCCGCCTGGCATCTTCGCATCCATCGGCGCCATCCCATTCTTTTAATTCAATCAATTCGGATCTAACCTCCTCTGCCGCAGCCTCTTTAAACTTCGCATCTCTACCGCGGCATTTTCGATCGGCGACAAACGGCGCCCGCGAGGCTAGAGCGCCATCGATCGATTCTCCCCCCTCCCCCCCTTCGAAGCAGACGACGCCATCGTAAAATGGCAGAGACGAGTGAATTCATGCTGTTTGCTCAAAAAACTTTCTTCATCAATTTTCTTTTCCTGTCACGTGACTCTCCCACCACCCCCTCCACTTTCTTATTGGCTGACGACGACCAATGCAACAACAGCTATCGATCGCAATAAACCAAGACGAAACTCCATCTTCTTCGTTTTCTCTGTTGACCACTTAGTTGATTTTAAGAAAAATCGATCGTCCGATTGTTTTTTAAATCAGCCATTTGCACATTTTATTGCTTTACTCGTCTCAACTTTGTCAATTTCGCTACTTGCCTAATTGGCTAATTTGAGAATAATGACCCGAGAAAATGAGCTCTTTATGGCAGAACGAAATAGACAATTGGGTTAACAACATTCATTTTACTTTAGGAAAAATTAAAGAAATTAATTACAAATTTCTTATAATAAAAGAGTGGCCAATTTACTCGTTGCAATTGAAATTTCTGTAAAAAAAAAACCAATACTCCAAATAATACTTTTTAATAACATAATGTAGGCTACTTAAAATAAAAAATGCTCAACAAAAAATATTGTATGCTATTTTATCCTTAAAAATTTATTTGTCATTATATTAGATCATAAAATACCTAAATTTCCATAAAAAGCAGTTAAGTTATATCAAAATATTCTCTTTTTGGGACCCGCCTCATAATGCTATTAATATTATTAGCTACAAATACAGTGCATTACGAGAAAATACTGTTTATAATATTTTCTGTTTCGTAATAAAGTCAGCCCGGAAGCCAAGCTTTTTGGCCGCCCTTAAAAATAGAAAATTTGGCATGAATAATCAAAATGGCAAAAAAATAGAAGGGCCGAAATTGTAAAGCGCAAATCGGACATACTGTACTGTATTTTCCCTTTTTTACGCTCTGCCTAAATGCAAATTTGATAGGCCTAATGAGAACTCATTTCAATACAGTATTGCAAAAACATAATTATTTAAAAAAAAAATGATTTTCAGACTATTTTGACGCAATAGCCAAGGTTAACATATAACGTACTGTATTTTAATAGAGATTTTGCGGTCGAGCTTTTTTATGCATATGACGTCATTAGAATTATAAAAAATAATAAATTTATGAAACAAAAATTGTTTTTATATTTTTCTAATAAAAATTATTATCCTTGACGTCATTACAGCTTTAGGAATACATGCAGTACATGTACATGTAATTAATTTCTTTTTTTGACTGTTTAAAATAAACAAAAAATGTTAATTCCTCCGTCATAAGAAGTGGAGTTGAGCATAAGAACGAGCAAAAATGCCTAGCCGCAAATTCTCTATTGAAGCAAAAACAGTTTTCTTAAGGTTCGCGGTGCATGGGACTCACAAAAAATAGTGTTACATTTATGATAACGTCATATCCATGGACGCTATTCCGAAGCTGCTGCAGAAGTGTACGAGATTATTATCATCTACAAATAGCTAAAGTAAGACAATTATTGTGTTCAATCCAAAATGGCCGTCGCCAACCGATTTAATTCAATTACGTGGAGTTTGCTCCATTTTTCCGCTTCGTCTGCTCATTTTCTCTCACTCACTCACTGAATGATGTCATTATTCCTATCCAATATCTTTCCTCGTATACGGTAAGTGTTGAGCAAGAGGGTTGAAGGAACCCATGAATAACTCTAGGCCTAACAACCATCAATTTCTTCAACTATGATTAATTAAGTTTGAACAGCCCCCCAATAATCACTCATTTTTTTGCATAATAGATCGAAATGTGAGCTATTAAATGTATTGTGGCAGAAAAAGCAATCACAACTCGGCGGTTCATAACTTAATATTGTTAAGTGTAATCTAAAACCAACAGTAGGCTACACTAAGTAACTAAAGCAAAGCGGTTGGCGTGCTAATAGGCACAAGATTTAGGCGACAAGTTTGATGCAAAAACTAAAGAATAGGAAAGAGGGGCGTGTTCCCTCGATAACTGCGGAGGATAAAATTTTATTGTATAAAAAACCCTCGTATGACGAAAAAATTCGCTTAAAAAGCACTGTCTGCTACCATCATTGAATTCGTAAACCCGTGCAGTAGACGAAAATATTTCACGTATTCTCAATTTTGCGCTAACACCAGTTAATTCGCTTGCTCATTTTCATTAGTTGAATCAATTTGTTTGATTTCGCGAAAAATTTTGCGAAAATGCGCATTACATGTAATCCAAGCTTAATCAAAAGAACGCAAATAGGAAAATTCGCGTAAATCTTGGGAATACTTTTTGTTCCCGGAATATTGGAGTTAGCTATTCGTACGACATTTTATGTGTCGTTCATTTCGAATATTATAACAATTTTGTTGTCATCGGATTTCTTAACCTACATTAATTTAGTGACATAATCTCCATTTAATATTTGAGCAATAAGAAAACTAGAATTTCCTCAAATAAGATTTAGCACAACCATCTTTCTAGATCAAAATTAAACGAGTTTCTTTTTTTAAATACAAAATAAAGAGTGAGCGCATGAGCTGGCCCATCAGTTCGTCTGCTTTTTCTTTTAAACTTTCTTTTAATGTTTTTTTTTTTTCTAGTTAGACTATTCACATGGTTTAACAAACTAAGAAAAAATAGCTAAGAAATAGGTCTAAAAAAAGGCGGGTTTGAAATTAGCGGAGCCTATTGCAATGACCGCTTTTTTTTTCGTTAGGCTTATTTTGCCGCATTTGCTGACTAGGCACCATTACAATAGTTCGAACAATAATACTGATGATATAAGCCCTAAACGTTTAATTAATTAATACATCTTTAGATTTTAAATTTTAATAAATCTTTAGATTTTACATTTTAATAAATCTTTAGATTTTACAGTTTAAAAAATCTTTAGATTTTACAGTTTAAAAAATCTTTAGATTTTATATTTTAATAAATCTTTAGATTTTACATTTTAATAAATCTTTAGATTTTACATTTTAATAAGTCTTTAGATTTTATATTTTAATAAATCTTTAGATTTTACATTTTTATAAATCTTTAGATTTTACATTTTAATAAGTCTTTAGATTTTATATTTTAATAAATCTTTAGAATTTAAATTTTATTTAATCTCAAGATTAGAGAAACCCGCTTATAAAAAAAATGACATACCGCTAACTCAAAAATAATTCCGTTACTAGCTATTTAAATTAATTAATTTGCTTTTTAAAAAAAAGCATAGCCAACTTTGAATAAACTAAGACATGAATTTTTTAAACATGATAATTACTAAAAAGTAAAAATTAAATAAAAAGTTAATTTTTAATTATCGTATCAAAATAATAACAATAACAAAAAAATATTACTATTGCGACTTAATAATTTAATCTTTTTTTTAATTTTTATTTAATTAATTCGTAAAATAAAAAATATTTTTGCATTACAGTTATTTAAAATAATTAAATATGAGGCGTTTTCGACTTCTTTTCATCTTTTTGAATTTGATTTTGCTCCTCAACACCAAAAGGCCTTTAAAAAAAAACAGCCTAAAAGCTGCCCTTGCTATAAATCTATTCCAAGTTTCAATATTATTCAACTTTCATTTATTCTACTAATAAGTTAAAGATCAAGTGTTAACACAAAAAAATTAATTACAATAATGTACAAAAA
Organism: Polydesmus complanatus; assembly: GCA_034692225.1. NCBI lineage: Eukaryota > Metazoa > Arthropoda > Diplopoda > Polydesmida > Polydesmidae > Polydesmus > Polydesmus complanatus. The sequence continues at coordinate 49,479 of JAQGAZ010000039.1, forward strand.
AAAATTTTAGGCTCTTGTACTTTGAACTTTCTTAATTTCTTCATCCAAAAACAATATTTTTATAAGCAAAAAATAAACTAATAAACATTAAATAAATGCATCTGAAACTCTGCGGAATTCTTAATTCATTCTAGTCTAGTTTGTGTTAATTATAATTTTTTTGAAAAAAAATAAATTCTCGTAAGATTAATTAAAATTTAAAAAAGCTACAGTAGAAAATGTTTTTAAAAAAGTAATTTTTAAGCCTACTACAATACCGTAATAATTATTACGAAATTTTATTTTTATTATTGTAAGTTTATGCCTAATTTTAGGGTCTTTTTGAGTTCAATAGTGACTCAAGTTTTCCTTCAACATTTTCGGCACTTGAAAAACTAAATCCAATATTATTCGAAATTATTGTTTCTACTGTAATGAACTTCCTAATACTTAATTTTCTTATTCAAAATTTCACACTGCTGTATTATTTTTGTGATTTTTTTGGTTTTCATCTTCACTTTGAACCCAATCAACTAACGCTATAAACAAGCCTCTACAAATTAAACTTCTGATAATATTTCGCTTAATTTTTTTTTTTTAAAATAATACAGTATTACAATGCATTCTTCCAAACGATAAATCCCCAGCTCCCCGAGTCGTAATCTACACAGATTTTTGAATTGCAGTATAGGCTAAATCCACGTTTCTCAAAATATATGCCCCACCGGAGGAAATTTGATTGTTCAGGGGAGCAATGACGTAGCCAAAATTGAGAAAAGTTTGTATTTTTCCCAAAAAAAAAGTTTGCGCCCCGCCATCTCGACGCTTGCATAATTAAGGAGTATGTGAATGTGTTGCTGCGAAATATATAACCTCGCTAACGGTGCGTTTTTTCTATCTGCAATATTTTTAATTCGCGGATTGGTGGTACTATTGGACCAGATTGAGATAAATTATACAAAAGCGGGCTAAGCGATAGTTGCAATTTTTATTCTTTGTATATATTTTTGTATTGTTGTAATTATTTGACTGAAATGTAATATAACTTTGCCTAATTGACTAGGCGACAAATGAAATTAAATTAAATTAAATTATTATAATATTATATCTTTCATCATTTGTGGGGGAGGAGCTGGATGGGGGCTTAGAATTTTAGTATAAAAAAGGTTGAGAAACACTAGGCTAAATAAACCCTAGAAACTAATATTTTGTCTATCGATCAAAGGTTAATTAATTTCTAATAATTTACATGGATTTATATTCAATAAGCTTACCCGGCGGTACTGTATTATTATGCGGAATTCAAATAATAATCTCGATCAAATATTTATATTTTTTTGACATACATGAATTGTAGTTCATGTTTTCCAAAGTAATGTTTCAGCCCAAATTAAAAAAAAAACCATAACTGATCCCTGTCAAAACTTTTCATCAAAAAGGCTTGTTGAGTAACCTATAATTTATATTTCTGCGTTTCACATGATTATGTCTCTCGATTCCTGAGCTGTAATTAAGAAATAATTCATTTCATTTCATATAAAGTACGGTATAAGAGCGAGTTGTATTGGCGTAATTCATACCGAGCTACCATAACTATCAACATTACTGTATTCTATACATAACTTTATGATTACAAATAAGCAAATTAGCATTTTGTGAGTGCGCATCAGCCGTTGTCAACAGTACTGCCAGTACTGGTAATGATTTCACCATGAAAGAATTTATAGAAAGTGTATAAATATATAAACATTAATTCGGCTTACCTTAATTTTTGTTTGTTTAAGCAGGCTTGACATGATAGTTTTTGTAGATAAATAACATCTGTAGAGTTAACGTGAATGAATTAAACTTGTATAAACAAATCAATCGCCATTGCAAAACGCGGTGCGTTTAACGCGCCACCTAGTGTTCACTGTATAAAACTATTTTGTCAAGAGAAGTTTTACCCGGCGGGCTTTTTAAATTTTGCAGCATCCCCCCCCCCCCCCTCCAACTCGTTCACTTTGCGTAGGAACTTAATTAAATAACAATTAAAAGCACTCAAATACTTAGCCTTTGGATAAAATAATATAAAAAACCTCTCAACTAAATCAATAATGGTTTAAAGAATTTTCTGAGTTTAAATTCCTATAAGAATTTTATTTATTTGAAACATGAATGTTTATTTTCCACTTACAATCATATTCCTATCTTCCTATGTGAATAGAGACAGATCTAACAATTTGCAATTTGATGATAACTTAGTAAAAATATTAAAATAAAATTACTTACTTTACCCATTTGGTTTAAAATAAAGATATCCTGTAGTCCTCCTAAAAGAAGGAGCAAATAATTATTAATGTTATACCGGTAACCCCAATTATTTCAAATGAGTTTAAATAAAAGCACAATTCGAAGACATTTTATTTATTTTTATAATTTCGCAGAACATTGAAAATGTTAGCAGCGATTAGTAAATTCAAAAGTAAAGTTTGTTAATCGACATATACAGTTAATTATAAGTGAAAAATTCGCATTTTTTTTATACATAAAATCTACTAGTGAATACTTGACGTCATACAAAAATGACAACTATACGAAGACGACGTCCGAACTAAAAATGTTTAAAATCTAAAATTTCTCTTTTACAAATTAAAAAAAGACGACAATATAATAGATCAAGACAGTTTATAAAAGTAAAAGAACTAAACAAGTTTTAAGTAAATTACATTTACCTGGCAAACTTTTTTTTTTTTCATTCACATCCACGAATAGCTGAGAAAACGTCAAAAACGCAGCAAATATCGCTTAAGATACACGTGCATATATGATATGACTTCAAATGCATTTTTATGATGAATAGACTTACTATTAGAATACGATAATTAACACAATTTGAATGATACTATTTACATGTACTCATTTGTTGCTATACCAAATTCTCATTTTATCAGACAACACTCAAATTACAATCTTTAAAACGCGATTTTCCAAATTTTAAATACAAATTTACGTACTTTTTTTTTTTGTTTTTTTGTTGCAAAATAAAATATACCGTATGTACACGAGTGTCATCAGCAACTATACAAAAAATCTCTTCCTTATCGTATAGCAATAATTTCGACATTTTTTCCCTTTTTACTTTTCAAGATTTAAAAGAGGCAATCGAAATAATTGTATTTACTGGACCAAACACTTTTTTTTTTTTGATAGTATCTGTGTACACTAAATATAACAGAGCGATTTTTGACTCATTTTGTCCAAATTTCACAGCAATATATTATATTGAATATCCAAAAGTTTCTTTCTCATAATAACGTTTCTCAATTGATGTTTTACTATTCATTCTACACGGCTCAACCATGCAGAAAAATTAACCAGGAGCGGGTTGAACAATCAAGCTTTTATTTTGAATTTAATCGCTAAACTAGGTTTAACAACTTTAAATTTTTTTAAAATTATTATCGGTACATTTTCTTTTTGCACTCTCTAATAATTTTTTAATTATAATTGATTTTGGTGTTACGTAGACTATCTTCAATCCGCTCCCCACAGGTAGTTAATTTTCGCGACACATATCAAATTAATAATCATCAGCTAAAACTTTTCAAGACGAAATTGATTGCTTAACTTGGTGGATTGAAAATGGAATAGCACATAAATCATAGCATCATTTTACAACTTTCACGCGTTTCAAATGTTTAGAATTGAAAATGTTAATAAAGTTGTAAAATTAAATGTTGCAAATAATCAAATCAACTTAATATTGGTTGATTAAATAATTGCGTATACAGTACTAATGCCACTCTCAAGAGGAAATCAATCGTCGATTTTCAGCAAAAACATTTTTTTAAGGTATTCATTCTACTGCGCATTCAACAATTTGCTTTTTGTACTTCGGAGAACTCTTTCTTGAGCAAATTTCTTTCCAAGTCTTATATCCACAACATAAACTCATAAGTACGCAGCACTTTAAAAATTTAATTGTTAAACTAAAACTAAAGCGCTAAACTACTGAAATTATAGAAGTTAATACCGGTTATTTTTGCTTCACAAGTTAATTTAAATATAGCATTAAACCAAATAAAACATAGGTAAGTAAAAAGCAGAACCAGCTGCTGATTTCGTCATTTTAGAACTTTTTCGGATTAAATTGTCACATTTTCGCATAGACAATGCTCCTTATAATATAGTGAGCAGATACTGCAACGGTGGGGTCTTTTTGTTTCACTGGAGCCACCTTTGGTCGTCAATAGTGATGCAAATATCCAATGCACACAGCAAAATTTCATATTTACATAATCTTCTTTCTCTTTCTTTAAGTAGCTGTGAATTCTAAAAATTGTCTTTTCTTAAATTTCCATTTGAAAGTAGAATCACAGCTTTTATTATATTGTAGATAAAATTTCTCTATGTACAGACTTGGAATGTATTGAACTGCAATGTTCTATTCATTTACATCTCACTTTTCCGACAATCTTCTTTTCGTTTGCTTTTGGCTCCTTTATTAGGATCAGCTATGATGTCCTGAGACAGAGAATGCGTTGACGTGAGATGGTTCATGTTAGGAGATCCCACTACAACTCCATTGAGGGTACCGTTCAGTGCTCCGTTACTACTACTGTTTCGCGGCACAAGAATCACATTTCCGTCAGCCGCTTGTTGCAAAGAGTATTCATAAGGATTGTACGGATTTCCGTCAGGATCTCTCAAAGACTGAAAACGAAAGGAAAATAATTCAATTAGTAAAATTGTAAAATTTTTAATACAAACAATTAATTATTTACTTGGAAGACGTGTCTATAAAGCTGAGCATATTTGTCCTTCACCATTTGCCTCTCTGACAACAAGCTTTGCTGTTCTCGTATCGTCATTTCTCGATCTCGCTGCATTTCCTGAACTTCTTCCGCTAACAACACGATCTGATCCAATTTACGTTTACGGCAATTTTGTGCAGCAACCTTTTAAAAACAAACAATATCCATTAAAACAAATGCAAAAACACATTAAGAAAATTAGGGAAAAGAAATTGAATGGCATTTATAAACAAAAATTAAAAAAATCAAATATTTTCCCTTAAAAAATTGTTACAATTTGGCAAGCATGATAATATTATTAATGAGGAACCCAGATCAAAAAGTTATTTGAAGAAATTATATTGTAAAATTTTAAAATTATTGAAAGAAAAAATGCACAACCGTCATTTCAAAACCAACATTAATAAAAACTAACTCAGGAATATTTCTGTAAAATATGTTTAAAATAAAAATAAATAAAATTTATAAACAGTAACTGTACCTTATTTTTTCCTCTTCTTCGAATATCTCTTATTAGAGTGAGTTGGGTTTCGGTGAGGTCGTATTTAGATAATCTTTCGTTAAATTCATCCATTGGTAAATTAACAATTTCCTCAGTGGTCATAGGTATTTTCATATTCCGAGCTCTCTTTTCATCTCTTGACAAATGTTCTTCTAACGACGATTTTTTCTTCATTTTATCTCTTACGGAAGGCCTGTGAAGCCCGCCTTCATCTTCGGGGCTCATTTGGTAAGTGTGATTGTGTTGCACCTGCTCTAAATTAGGAGCGATATTTGTCTGCATAGACACCGATGGAACCGACTGAATGGAAGCTCTTCCATCGTAATCAATGCTGCAATTGTATCTACTATCTAAACTTCCTCCACTTCCGATGTGGAGACTATTATTAGGTGGTGTTGTGGCTCCTTCTAGGTTACTATAATTCGGGGAACCAGTATCACCTTCTAAAGTTGACGGATACCTGTAATCGCCAGCGTTCGGTGGATATTTGATCGGTGTGGAAGGTTGCTGAGGAATAGCTGCATTTCCGTGAGGTAATGTTCCATAAGGTGAGCCACCTAACCAATTTATATCCAAAATGAATTCACGACACTTTATACAGTAATTCGATTTTTTAAAATTATTATTTACCCATAGCTTGTTCGACGGTAAGTCTTTTACCAAATAATTGATATTTCTTTTGAGCAACAGGAGGCATTCTTATATCACCATTTCTATCTCCATTCGAACGGTGCGTAGGTCCCATTCCTGGAGCGTAACTATAGCTGAACTGTCTGTATTTTGTCTGGTTGCATTCCATTCCATAATAATTTCTTTGATCAGCTTCACCGGCTTCCGAGGTTGTCTCCATCCACTCTTGCTGCAAATATCAAAACATTACCATTATTATCATCATCATCATCCAGACACAATAATGTTTTTCATAATTTCACGGTGCCATGGGACACAGCACCCCGCGGGAAACATTTTTTTCACTCTAACTTCTATAAGCAGCAGTTCTGGAACTCTAGGAATGTACATATTCACGTTGCCTATAGTGCAAAAATAGCAAAAGTTTTTTTTTTTTGGCTTGTGACTCAAAAGACCATTTCAAAGGAGTCCGTCACTCGGACTCACTCCTTCACCATATTTCCGATTGACAACCATTTTAAAAGATTTAGGCGATGTTACGATGTAGCCAAAATTCAAAAGTTGTAACCGACCTCCTGAACAGTTACAGCAACTAAGTCTACTAACTTACTAAGAGTGAAAACAAAGTCCCCTGCAGGCTTCCCAAGACATCTACTGTACATGTACTTCGAAGATAATTACATTGATATGTAGCTTAGTATTATAAATCAGTCACATTAGTTTTCTGTTACACTATTATCTTCTTAATAATTATAAAATGCTAAGTTTGTTCGAAGTTTTTTGCGGTAGAGTATGTCCACACGCCATAAAGCCTTAAAAGAGGAAGCCAGCGCCACATTTGAAAGTTACCAATAACAACTGAGCATGCCTGCGCATGTACATGTACAGAATTGCAAGATGGGTTTCATACAAGCATAGCCTCAAAATGTAATGTATCTAATAAACTTTTAATTGTCTTTGAACCTTCCTGTTTATTTTGTCCCCTCACACACATTGCTTTTGGCGACTCACATAACAAAAAAAATTGCCCAATATGTTAGTGTTGTCATAAAAATTATTAAAAAAGGTATTAAATAGGCCTCTTTTATTTATTAAAAGTCAGTTAAAAAATTATGTCTTTCAGCGGATCTAGGGGTCTAAAGATCTTTTAGCAAGCACTAACTCTCAATAGACTCTATTGCCATTGTAGGCCTACCAAGAGTAATAATTATTACTGGTATTGAAGAGTAAATAACCTTTACCTAATTTCGCATAAGCTTAGCTATTATAAACGCAATTGTCCTTACCCCATCCGAAATTGAAGGAACTCTTTCTGAAGATCCCATTGAAGAAACAGCCGAGTCGCTACTTGTATCCATTGCATCATCGTTGTCCAACATTCTCATGGTGGTGTACATGGCGGAATGAGGAGTGACGGGATGATGGCCAGCGTCTGCTTCGGCGCTTCCTCCGCCTTCCGTTCCGTTGACTAATTTACGATTGGACAAGAAATAGGAAAATGGAGCCGAAGAAGTGGAATTGAGGGGATCACAACCATCGGTCATGGCCATGTCCATCAGTTGAAGATCATCTTCGTTAATGATCGCTGAGAGGAATCCATCGCTCGTACCGTTGCTACCAACTGCCGATGAAACGTTATTTGAGTTGTTCTCTGAATGATTTCCGTTAGGGAACATTAAATCCAAGGAATATCCACCTCCAGAAGACGGATGCGTGTCAACACCTAATAACTCGCTTCCGTTAGTTAAAGTACTCATCGAAGTAACCACAGCGGCTCCGATGCTGCCACCACCTAAAAATTATTCGTGATTAATTAAGATTTAATGAAAAAATAAATAAAAGCTATAGTAACACTCAATTCTACATTTGCGAGAGTAAACAAACTGCTTTTTAGATATCCACTTATGCCAACAAAAATTAAATTTTAAAGAAATGGAGTGAAGTTTTCACAAATTCACGGTTGTTTAAATTTATAAATTTTTTCTAACAAAATCGTGATTCAATAATTCTGCCTCTTCCGCTAATATTTAGCAAAGATAGGGCTTAAAAAGTATTTCTGAACCGAGAACTCAACGCGGTATCATGGCTTAGACCAGGACTGACCTAGTAAGCTAGACAAATAAGACAAGTGCCTTGAGCCCGCATCTTTGAGGGGCCAGGTTTACCAAACAAAACAAATTTGGAAAATTCGTCTATTTTCTCTAAAAAAAATTTTGTCCAAAGTATTTTTTCTCATTTTTTTATATTGTTGCGAGAGGTGGCGTCAACAAAAGTCAAATTAACACAATTTTGCAAAAGATTTTATAAAATGAAGATGAAGCAAGAGTCAAAATTATTCTTTAACGTCCGGGCGTCTTATTCATGGGTTTCATTTTATTACCAAAGACCCAACAAAAGTTTTCCTGAGGTGGAAATAATTTTTAAGCATCATGCATGTTTTGAAGGAACGAAGACCCCCCCCCCCCCCCCTCACTCTCAAATATAGTTTTGAATTAATAAGTTAATTATAATAACCTAAGTCGTTATGATGGTAACTGAGGTTGCTATTGAGATCGGCTAGAGGTGGTGGAAGAGTAGCATTTTGTAAAAGAACAGTAGTTCTATTATCGATGGAAGCATAACTAGGTATTGAGTAGTTAGTGTTGGAGAGATGATGGTGTCCTGGATGAGGATTCGGACCTCCTCCGGTCGCCACCATTGAACCTGCCAGATGGATCCCCATTCCCATGTTGTGATGATGATGAAGGTGGTGGTGATGGTGATGATGGTGCATTTCACTCTCGCTCATGTTACTAACGTTTGGTGGCATTGACAAGACATTGCTCAAGTCCTGCCATCTTTGTTCTATGCTCATCGAGCGCGGAAACGGAGTTACTCGACTCTACACAAAAATACAAAACAAACAACATGTTAAACATTGACGAAGCAATTAAGAAGAAAAATATGAAAACGCGTTAAATATTTGCGATAAAAATTAAAACTGACGTCATTCCTCGTTGAAATGAGTAAATAAAGAAGAAAAGAACGATGGTATTGCAAATAATGCTAATTTAATTATATAGACCTAGCATTAAAATTTCAATATTTGCTAAGCGCAAATATGAAGTTTTAAATTTTATTTATTTTTTATTATAATAATGTGGCACACTTTAACTTTGTTGTAGTTACCGAGTTTACCAAATTCAAGGCTGAATCTCTACCACTAATCGAATAATTTTTTTTTTTTCTATTCATGTGTAGGGATTTATTTTTTAAATTAGAAAAAAAAAAACTTGAAAAATCTTTGCAAAACATTTTCGTCAAATAATAAAATATAGCTTCAACAAATAATACATGTACGGTAGCCTCTTAATTTAATCGCAATGTAAATGCATAAATTTATTGTTATTAAAAATTTGCTTCTATGTTGTAGAATTTTTTGGTCTTGAATTGAATTTAAAAAAATACCAGTATTAAAAAAATGTGATTACATGTATTTATAATGTTACTTATTATTATGTTACTTTGCTTTTCTACATATTGTAACACGCAAAATGAAATACGAGTAGAATTAAATATGAATAAAACCTTTTAAGAATAAAATAAAATAACGGTGATTAAAACTACAATAAGCACAAAACTTATAACTTTGATATAAATTATGTTCAGTTCCGCTTCCAATATTTAATAATTATCCTAAACAATAAAATTATTTTAGAGATTTTTCGCGCTAAGCATAATACGAGTAATTAAGCTAGCTTAAATTTGCCGCTGATTAAAAAGGAGACTTTCGGTTGACAGCGTATAAAATATAATATATTGTGGGTGGGCAAACTTTCTGATTCATTTTTTGGAAGAAAAAAAAATTTATTCAATCGACTTTAGTATAAAGAAATTTAATTTGTAACTTTTGATACCGGTAATAAGTTAACAAATCGAGTTTAAGTCGATTTATTTATTCTACCTTTGGGTAACAATATAATAAATGCAAATAACAATAAAAAATAATAATACAGCGTAATAGTGACAATAAATTCTAAACGAGTTCTAACCGCAAGTTAAAATCCGCCATAAATTCTTACTGCTTACAGTTATTTTGTACATTGCCCTAGAGGGGGGGAGGGGGCAGTTCTAATATTGCCTTATGCCTCCCTCGTCTGGAGCAATTTCTGAATGATTCTGTGATCTATGCTTGTAATTTGTGCTGGCAAGAGTAAAGGAATCAAATCAAATCAAAATATGAGGTGCTTCACATTATTATGGCATCTTCAATTTAGGAAAGAGTAAGAAAGGGATTCAAGAAAGCAGCTGGTGGATGATTGAGGAAAGGGGGCTCAAAATAAACGAACGTCTGCAAGATTTGTAGGTATTTTTTTAATTAATTTTTTTGAAAGTCAAATAAAATAAAATTGTAGTCATAGTGGTTTGGGAGTTCGTATTTTTAAATTATCATACACATAAAAATTTAATAAAGATTCACATTTACATGTACGGTAAAGTTTTAAAATTATTTAAAAAATTTCAGTAGCGCACGTCATTAGGGAGGGGTCCTCTTTAATTAATGGTAGTACTGTATATAAAACGTTTCACTTTTCTCGCACAATATCTTTTTTCCTCATTATTTTCTTCCACGAGAAGTAAAATATTAATGCTGATAACTAAATACATGCACTGTGTGGCACTACTGCCGGTATTGTGTTAATGTTCATTCTGTTGAAACTTATTATAGTAAACGATCAACAAAAAAAAAATGCTCGTTGTAACGAGAATTTCGTATTATATTCGTTAGTTATACAAAGGTTTATAAACTTATTTCCATAAACTAAGTAAAGAATAACGTGTAGGCCTACAGCGTTACTTTCTGAAATATTAAACGACACGAAAAAAAAAAAAAATAATGTTCAAGCATCCTCATTTTGTTTCAATTTCAATTAATTGAACGCTTGCATTAAAGAGAACTTTTAAATTCGTGATAATAATAATAATAATAGATCCCGGCACCCTTTTCATTCCATAGACGACAATCGCGTTGTCAACTTCTTTTGATCAATTTCCAACGCAAATATTTATACCGTGCTACCTGTTGTGAGATTTCCTTTGTATTGTAACAACACAAAAAAAAAAATCCCTCATTTAACTGATTTAACGTCCTTTTCCATTTATGTATCAAAATCTGAAGTTAAAAAATTATACATTTTCCATTTAGAAATTATCTTTAAAGTCAGTCCTTCAAAACTAACGAGGTTATGCGTAGATTGCAAACAATTTAATAATAACAATACATAAAACTAGAGCAAAAATTGCTTCAACTTCATTCCCCAAACACTTAATATATCTGATCAATTCTGCAAGTTTTCCCTCTTTATAAGAGTTTAAATGATTTTTTTTTTTTTTTTTTTTGATGTAAGAATTTAAGATACTAATTTTAGGGACGTTCATAAATTAGGCAAAACTACTCGTATTATTCTAAACGCGATAATTAAAAAATATATATATGTATATTTCAATTAGAATAACAAAAACTAAACAATTACTTTACATTTTAAATTTTAATAATAATTTTTTATAGGTGCAATAAAGCCTGCAATTCAAAATTTTCCGGACAAAAAAATATACAAAGGCTTTACAACACTGTAGGCCTACTAAAATATTAAAAACTGATAGAAGTTATATAAAATATATTTTTTAAATTTTATTTAAAAGATAAGGTTAAAGAACTTTTATTCTGTATTTTATAAAGAAATCTTTTTTTTTTTTTAATAAAAAATAAAATATGACTTTTGAGATGAACAGGGTCAAAAAAGGTTGAACATTAGATATTCAAAATATTTCTCTTTAAAAACCGTTCGAAAATAATTTGTACCTAAATACCGGATAAGTAAACCTATACATTACTGAGTTTCAACATACTGTATTGTCAAAAAAAAAAAAAAAAGCCCCAAAAAATTAATAAAATCTTTGAATTAATTTTGCAAACGCGAACGAAGCATTAAACCTAAACGTTAAGCCTATTGACCATGTGTTCACACAACGATTGACCGACTTTTGGCACACAATTGCAGCGTCGGATCGAATGACCAATGGAACGGAACAAGGTTTTGTGCTAAATCATTCGCCTAATTGCGCAGAACAGCTCAGTGCCACTTCCGCTTCCAAGAATTAGTTTCTAATATCGAGAATTGGTAACGAAAGAGATGGAGAGAAACAAAGAACGAAACAGAAAAATCCAAAAAAAATAAAATTAAAAAAAAAAAGTTAAAACCGGAAGTGCAGTTGTAGATGTCACCTCGATCAATCGAGCTTCAATTTCAATCAAACTAATTAGGTTTATACCTAAGCCTATTCCGTGTATCTCTAACCTAAATGAAACACCACCCACCTAACCACCCATCGAGAGACAGCCACCTACCCACCAACGCTCAATGCGTTACCTTTGCAATCGATTTGACCCTCAAAAAATAGACCACGGTTAAGAAGAAAACAAAACAAAGGAAAAGAAAAAAAACTAGCAATAGCAGAAAAGATAAAAAAAAAAAAAAAAACAAGATGGCGACGGCGGGGGGAATTTTTTTTTCTTCTCTACTGGTATTTTTTTAAAAGAAATATCTTTTTAAAAAGTTTAAGAAAACATCTAAGTAGGCTTTAAGCGTTGAAGTAGCTAGAGGAGTTCAACGACTCCCAATGGAGAGTGGCGCCACCTATGAAACCCTTGGAATTCACTACACAAAAGAAGGCGTGGTTTACTCCACCCTATCACATACCCCAGGCACGCGCATGCGTGGCAAAATGTAATAACCCAAACTAGTGACCAAACATTCATTAGATACTTGTTTAAAAATAAGATTTTTTTTTTTAGTTTAAAAGAGAGAAGAGAAAAAATGTTATTTAAATTCGCCTATTAACACCGTTTTTTTAAACGTTAACTTCGTCGTAAATTGGAAAAGATATTTTTTTTTTCTTTCTTATTATTCACAGTTTACGCGTTCACATTTTAATTACTTTGTATCAAGCTTTCTTCATTATCGTTGTTTTCAGACGCAATTTATTAAGCTAATTTAAAACAAATTTTGGAAAAAGGATGAACGAGTTGCGTAATAAATAATAATTAAAAAAAAATATATTAAAATAATTACAACACCTAATTAAGCTATAGTTTAATGTGCATGTCCTTAACGGGGAAACGGACGGGAATTAGTATTTTTAATTAATGACACTATTAATTTAAAAATTGCGAATTGCTTACTACATGTACAACTAAAAACAATTTGAAATTCAAAAAAAAAAAAAAGTTTTTTTTTTGTTAAAATCTTCCCAGCAATTAATTAAATGATAGTAATCCATCGCTATAATAATAATTATACATCCATGATTTTGTGAAAACCTGATCAAAATTTTATAGCCAAAAACTATTGAACATTAAAATTAAGGAAAATTTTTATGTTTATTATCCGTATTTGCGATTCATACTGACATTTCAACCCGTTTGCGCCTGGTTTACGAGCATAAACAGGAAAATGACGCATTTTAGCAAGAATAATTGTTGCTGGCGTTATCTGTTTATTCCTAACTCGCAATTTTCTCGATATAACCGCGAATAACGAGGGATTACTGTTTAACGTTTTTCAAAGTTGCAACTTTATATGCCAAAACTCTTTTAAAGAAAATTCTAGTGTCAATTTAACTGCATCCCACCTATTGAAAGGCGAAAACAAAGTGGCTATCATTTGTCGACAGATGGGGGAGGAGGGGATGTATTTTGAAATAAGGGTGAAAGAGAAGGTAAGAAGCCTGTCCGAACAATCCATGAAAGCTAACTCTCAAAGTTCCCATAAAGTTTTTTTTTTTTTTTTTGATACCGGTAATATAGCAAGCGAATGAATACGTTTAGGAGACACGCAAAACAACATACCGAAATTTAATTCTAAATTTTAAAAAAAAAAATCACTAAAATAAACATTAAAAAAAGCAATATTTGAAAGTAATCAAATAATAATAATAGAAGACATATTTCCCCACAAAAGCTAGACTAAATTTAACATGATAAGCATTTTCCGTTAAAGATAATTTATAATTTAGAAAATTGCTGTTATTGGTAGAGAGAGCCTCGAAGGACCTGAATGTCACCCCCGTATGTGTTCGTGCACCCAGAAGTATTCAGAGTGGGAGTTACCCATTGCTAGCTTCAGTAATTTGGAACTGATGTTTAAAACAAGAAAAAAAAAAAGCGAACACTGAACATGCGAATGTAAATGGCTTTCATTATTAAATAATAAATTTATTTATTTATTACCCAAAAATTAAACCCAGGTCTGATTAAACCACTATCAAAAACGTCAACAAATATTTTAATTTTGTGCTAAGAATACTTTCTACCATTATATTGAAACTAACTTTTGAAATTTTTGAATGTAAGTTCATGTACTGTACTACATTTTTCCAAAACGTAAATTTACAAAAAAAAAAAAATATCCAAAAAAAAAAAAAAAAAATGTAAAGTTAAATACTGTACAGTTTCAGCGTTGTGGAATCATGAAACCGATGAAGGATAAAGCGCGTTGGAAACGTCACGAGAGATGTGCGCCAATGAGAGGCGTGGGAACACTTATAGAAGCAAAGTCGATCAAGCCGAACAATTTTTTTCCCAATTTAAATGCAATTTTATTCTCATGTAGAACAAAAATTTATAATAATTTTGTGATGTGATGAGAATCGAAATTTTTTTCTTCCCTCCCCCCCATTCCAATGTTCAACCGTTTAAATATATTTTTTTTACTCATACGCCACCTAGCGGTTACTGTGTCATTCAATTTTTTTTAAAAAAAATAATACCGGTATATAATAATATTTTATATTGTGATCCTACCTGTAACGCAGTCCTTGCAGGAGCCAACCCTTGGACCTGATGAACGGAATGAGGATGTAATTGCGTCGTCTGGATCATTTCTTCCAACTCTTTCAATCGTTCAATTAAAGAATTACTGGCTTCTAAAGTTTCTCGTTCCACCGACTCCTTATCCTGATCTTTATCGTCACTTTTTCCTGCCTCGACCAAACTTTCAAACTGTTCCACCGAAAACGACAACATTTTTCGAAATTAAAAAATTACCGAACTTTTTTTTTTCCCCACAATAATGTTATAAAAATGTCATTACTTGTGTAGTTTCGTCTTCCAATGATAGGTTGATATCGTCAAAGTATGATCCAAAACCTAAATCGTCGGAGATATCGCCGAAATCAACGGAACTTCCGTTTTTCGGAAGCTCCTCCTCGTCTTCTTCCGACTTCGATGGACTTTGCGCTCGACTCTCTTGCGTAAGATGATCCTCTTCTTCTTCCAATACCACGTGCTCACCTAAAATACACAAAAAGATTACATGAAATCACGTGAGCTGAATATGACGTCACGTGCAAACACAACGCTTAACCCTGAAAAAAAGTGTGTGTGAATCCTGCAAGTCACCCACAAACAAACCAAATACTTAAAAAAAATGAGGAAAAAAACACGGAGTTTTCTTTGAATCTTACTGAAGGTTTTTCCCGCTCTTCAAAAACTCTTGTTACGTCACCGTAGCGCGTACAAGGCGAACGCACGTGCAATGCGAGTGAAAAGGCCTAAGCTAAGCTCCGCCCCTCGCCTTCCTCATCATCTGCGCCGCGAATGCAGGGGGAAGAGAAAGAGAGAGAGAGCTAGGTGAATAGAGTGGTGGAATAGAGAAGAGACAAAGAGAACGGGGCAGAGAAAAGATGATTTAGCACTTTCTGATGCTAAATAAAAATTGGGAAAAAGAAAAAAAAGAATTTTTTGAAATAAGAATAGCCGCCATTTTAATTGGCTCAGACTCAGTCGCTGGCTGACGGCCCTTACTCTAACCCCACTCTCCGACTCAACCCTCAATAAGGACCTATCGCCGAGAGTTTAAGGCCTCGCTTGCTATAAAAGTTATAACAATAATACACTACTGTAATCTTTTCAATACCTTTAAGTAATAATTTTTACAACAATTGATTCATTGATACGTTTGGTTGTTTTAAAATTGGGTGGGATTTCTTCCTCCTTAAAATAAAATATGTACAGTACCGGTACTACAGTATTTCATTTATAACGATAATCCTCGATTTTCAGACGTTCTACTTTTGGTGCATCACACTTTGTAACCTTATTTAATGGTTTTTCGTTCAAATATCTCACCCATTTAAAAATTTTGCATATTTCAAAAAAATAATTAATTTCGTCTATTTTTGTTCTTAGGAAATGCAGTTGCAAAAGTTTCAACTTATTACAGTGTTATTATTTACGGTACCTAAAAATGATAATTCACTCAACTCTTCTTTATACTATACTACTGTATGGCACACTAAATATCTCACACTACAAGAATAATTATTATATTTTCAAACCAAGTCGTGGCTTAAGGATATTAACCATTTTCTTCCACTATTTTTAAATAATCAATAATAGTTAAACAATCTTCATTAGTATCGCGGTCAACATTTGATTAAAAAACTTTCTGAAACCTCGAATTTTAATTTCAGCGAGTTCTCTTACGTAACTAAGCCATTGCTCAAATCAAGAGTTGTGAATAATTATTCATTATTTAATTGGTGAATAATATCAAACAAACATGACCTATTTCAACTTTCCAACTAAAAAGTACTGCATTACTTTTAAGTCTTCGGAACGGAACATCTTTGATCAAAGTCGAATACTGTATTCTAAACCTTCGTACACATCATAGGCCTGCCAAATTCGTTTGGTACCGCAAGCCATATTTGCTCATTGTACAACAGGCTGTGGGCCGAATACTCCCGTTATAACTTATACACAGTATAATTTCTTTAAAGATAAAATGTTTAAAAAAGTGAAGTCTTTCAAATTGATAAATCTACACTTTTTTGCTAACTTTTTGTTGTTCGGGGGTAGCGTGATGACAGCTTAAAATTTTTATCTATCTGAATAATTATTGTATGCAAGCAAAATTAGTTTTTATCGTGATGTTACAAATAATTAAATCCCAAAAGAAAAAGAAAAAAAAATGAATAAAATTTGATTGCAGCTGTATCATGATATAGAGAAAAGCTTCATTAGTTAATGAACTTTCGAGTTCTGTTTCAAACGCATCATGTCAACCGACACAACATTTTTAAATTAAAACCTTGATGGATAAAAAAAAATGTCAACAAAAAAAAAAAGCAACAACAAAGCCTAAAGTGCCGAGTATCAAAAAAAAAGTCTGTTACAGTACTTTTACTTTTAAATAACCAATAAAATAATTATAATAAATGTAAATAATAAAGAATACGAAAAGTCATCTAATGACTTGTTAAGCTAAATTATTTGCTCTACAACTGAAAATAAAATATCAATAAAAACCGTTAAAAGCGTTTTAAAAGACTCCGCTGAGGAGGGGGGGGGGGGGGAATGGCAAACAAATTTCAGACCGATACGAGAATATTATCAATCCATAAGATTCGATTCATTATCGGCAATTATTACTTTCAAATATTTATCAAGCAAACAATATATTTTAATATTTTAAAAACTATCTAAATAATGAAATGATGAACCGTAAATACATGTACGTAGTTCCCAGCTTAATTTTCGCGCGAATTGATTGCCAAACCGGTAAAAATACCAATTAAAAAGTATAACAAAAATCTAAAACTGGTTACGGAATAACAAGCTTAACATTTGCAACCAGCGAATTCTCGTTTCATTTAAACTCAAATTCCCATGTTTTTTTTTTTTTTTCCTAACTCACAGAATGAGAAAAGTTGAATAGGCTACATCTCTGAGAAATATTTATTATGGCTGGTCTTCAATAATAAAATTTAAAACACCCTTAAAGTTATTACGATTCTTAAAAACGATTGAGAATGATAAGTAATAATATTTAATCATTCTCAATCGCGATCACAAAAATAACTACATTCCAGAAGTTTTCAAATCTTAAATAATCCAACTTAAGAAAAAAAGTCGAAGGATATTGAGCTGAAAACAATGTCGTTCTTGATAAAATAAATTTTAAAAAAATTCTGCTTGTACAAAAAAATTAAAAAAAAAAAAAAAATTTTGAGACCCACATTTTAGTTACCGGTAATTATATAAGTGAAAATAAAGATAATAATAATAATAGTACTCAAGAAAAACATTTTTTTAAAAGAAAATAATAATAGCCTACGGTAATCTTAATTATTCTTAAACGTTGTAAATTAAAAATATATGTGGCTTCTTAAGACATTTAAAACAAGAAACTACCGGAATCAGTTTTGTTCTTGAATATGACTACTTAAAAGTTGGTTATGTGAAAAAATTAAAACAATGGTACAAGGAAATCGGTTTGAACTTTCCTAAAAAAAAAGTAATTGAATAGCATTCTGATTTTATGGCCATATATTTAAACTAGCTCCGTTTAAAGCATGTATTTTTTTTACTAAATGAGCCCTAACTTCGTAATAATATCGAGTTGAATATCTAAACTTTCTCAACTTTTTCGTAAAGGAATTCTCTCATATTTATACGAAATAGGCCTAAGACTAATAAGAAAACGTAATTGCAGTGTATTCTATCGACAACCTAATTTTTAGGACAGCTGTCAATACAAGATTTCAGTGACAGACAATCCGCTATTTTGTGTGTAAATTACGTGTTATCCATAATACCATACATGAAACACACAATGCAGTAATTATGTATTGAAATAGACAATAGAAATTTCAAATAAAATATGCAACATGGAAAATAAAAAAATGTAATTAATTTTTTTTTAAAGTTAATATTCTTAACATATTTTTAGATGTTTTAAAAATAAAATTAAAACCAAAACAATATTCAATAAAATGAAAAAAAATAAAATCATTTTTATTTTTTTTGTAACCTAATTTTAAGTACTGTACATTCACATTTTAAAATGTACACTTTTAGTAATAAAGATTGAAATAATGCAAATACAGTACATATACTTAAATGCCGTATTATTTTAAAATTGTTTTAAGTTCAATTAAATACCGTTGGCCGCGAATAAATAAGCATTTTCTTTATAAACGGTTTTAAAAAATTGATTAATTTAAAACTGAAATTAGCTCTAAATTCATATTTTGCATTAAGGTAAATTTGTTGAAACCATAAAAATAAAATCAATGAATACTAACAATAATTATAATTAATAGTATTCAAATATAAAATTATCTTCCAAATCTCAGTTCTAAAAATTAATATTCTAAAAATTGGTATAAGGAACCCGTTTGTTTACTGTGTCTAATTGCTATCAATCACCGCTTAAAATCTAATTTTAAATAAGATAGAAAAAAAAAATCGCAGAATTTTTAATAGAAATTCAAATTCCCTTCGTTATCGAATTATTCACAATTAAAAGAACGCTGTCGCTTCCCGCGCTGTTCTTTTTTTTTTAAGCCTATAAAGGTAGCATCGCCAGCGAGTTTATTATTAAGTGGTTGTCATTGTTTGCCGTCACTGTCTGGAAGCATCACTTGTGTCACAAACAGTGTGTGAAGACAAATTCATTTGTGCTTAACATGTCTGCTGCTCTGTTATCAATTCTTTGGACTTGACATTTACAAATCTCTGTCATCATCCACATACAGCCAGCCAGGAGTAGCGCCATATCGATCACTGGCGAATATTGATGCTTCTCCATTTCGCTCTTTTCATATCACGAATAAACAAAGCTTACTTGCTACTCAATTAATATGAACTCAAACTTAATTTTTTTTTTTAAAGAAAATAAAAAAAAAATCTTTTAGCGACTAAAAATTCCATTTTGTGATTTAATAAATCAGGTTAAATATACATTAACGGTAGAAAAATAGAACGGAAAAAGCGATAAGCCTATTCGAGACAAACGAGCGAAAATTCGATTCTGTGAGAAGAAGAAAAAAAGACTCGTAAATCATGCCGACTGTTAAAGACAAATTATTATTATGCTTTGGTAAAGGTCTTAAAGTTAATAGTGAGAAGAAGAGAGGGATGAAAGACGAGCAGATAGGGCTCCTTAGGGAATAATAAAGTAGCACAAAAGAAAAATAGCCCTAAACTCATGTGAGAGACCTTATGATGGAAGAGTAAAAAAAAAAGATAAAGAATGGGCCCAATGGGACAATTAGGATATAACTGAGTGTATTAAGAATAAGAGAGGGAAAAAAATCAATTAACTCCAAAATAATTAATTATAATTTGAGATCGCCGCAAACAAAGACTCGGACTAATTGGCCACCATTTTCAACACTTATTTCGTTAAAGATAACGGCTAAGCTTCAGCGCTTATCACTCATTAAAAACGATCAATTAAATAACATTACAGTAAGTTCAATTAAACTAATAACAGCAATAATTATGAACCGGTATCATTGCCTTTAATTAATTTACCGTTTTCTACTTTTTAAGAAAAGTAACTTAACTCTTAAAAAAGTGTATTAAAGTAGCACAAAATTAAGACCAATAATATCGCAAAAACAAGAGTTGAAAATAATTCATAAAAGTTGTTTTTTTTACCAATGATTTGTACCGTAGCCTACTTATTTTATACCAAATATTAATATGACCATTTAGACAATAAAATTATTAAGCCAAAAATGCAGCTGTACTGCAATACTGTATCAATACAAATGTTTAATTTTAAACATTGAAGCCTTTTACTTTTGTAATTAAAAAACAAACTCAAATTTTTCCCCAGTTGCTATATAACGAGCTTAAGCCTAAACTATTCTAAGCTAAAACACAAGGTACCGTTATATAATAATTAATTAATAAAAAATTCGTGATTAAACAGTTACTTTTTTTGATAAAAAACTTAAATCTCAAATAAAATGAAGATCAAAAATGAAAAACATGAAATTACATAAATTTACAAAAGCTGCAACCTTAAAAAAAAGAACGTCAAACCCTTCATTTTAATTTAGATACCGTTTTAAAATTCAATTTGGATAAACATTGAGAAGCTTTTAAATTCAAAAAGAATAAAAAACTTACAAAACCATAGCAATTTTTAGTACCGGAAAATAACTCTCCCAAATACAGTCCCCGTACGTAAAATGTTTCCCCCCTCTATTTGCATGCAAAATCGAGTGAACAAAGAGACAGTACCACGAATATTGCGTTCAAGCTGTATATTCGTCGGGATATTATCTCTAAATAGACATAATCGATAGGTGTAAAGAGTGAGAAACCCTCTTGACCTGTGGAGAGTTTTCGAGCCCTTTTCAAGCCACCTGAGATGGCCGGGGCGAGTGGACTTGACAAATGAAGCAGACAAGTCAAGAGCAAAACTCCGTCATCTTTAAACACACTCCTGGGAATAATGAAAAAAAAAAAGACAAATGGCGGGATAGAACATACATATACAGTATACTCAAATTGATTTCAATATTCAAATCGATATATCGATCGGGTGTCAAAATAAGACAAGGTCCTACTCCGTTTCAAACAAACAATAGAAAAAACCGGGCAAAAATAATCAGAAAAAATAAACTAATGGTAATATTTGCTGACCCAAAAAAAAAAATAAAATAATTTAAAAAATAAGAAAGGCTTAATTCTAAAGTAATAGGTGAAATTAAGATCATTTTAAACAAAGTTAAAGGAAGTTGAAAAGAGGGCTCTGGAAAGTGGAAGATAGCAAACAGGAAGCACAAATAGGTAAACAAATAAATAAATGAGCTTTGTAAGGGTGATGATGCACCTTTTGCCATATCCCAAAGTGCCCCCCCCCCACCTCCTCCCTCTCACCAACTCCCTCTGGCGACCATCTTTAAGAAGCGCACTTACTTTTTTCACCTGACGATCAGCTTCCGGTCAAACTCTCACTTTTGCCTCTTTTTTGGGTCATCCAAGACGCGCACTGACCACTCAACACACACTCACTCGTTTCGATTTGACTTTAGGCCTTACACGCTACGCTTAAGTCTTAAGCGACAGCAGCGACCTCTGCGTGCTGCTGCTGCATCCTCATCCTGCACTCACTTCAAACAACAACAATCGATTATCTCTCGCTCACCCTCACACATCGCTCCTCCCACTAACACCGCTAGGCGGCGCTAAAACACCTGATGACTGCTGCATAAACTACGCAGCCTGGCTGCTCCCTAAACTTTTATCTTTACTAAAAAGTTGACGCGAATTTTCTTATTAGAAAAATATGTTCAACTTTTCAACTTCGAAACAGTATTTTTCAAAATCTCTCCCAAAAAATTCTACTACAATTCAAAAAAATAAAAACGTGAAATAAAAATAGATGAAGTTTTAATTACGTCATCAGCATCAATTCACAATCAACCGCCATTTTCCTTTTGTTGCAATTGTAACGTCCCAAAATACGCATGCGCGCTAAAGCTGTTTACTAGAATCAATTCCCTCAATCCTGATTAATGGTTTTATTGGTTCAATCTCATTAATCATTGAGGCGCTTATGACAACCTCCCTAGCCCCTCCCATCCCAACAAAATGGCCGCCGTGACTCGACAATATTTACCCCCACTTTTCTCTCTCTCTCTCTCCATCTCCAACCAAGCCCCCCAGTCTGTACCCTTCACACTCAATCGGATGGCCTAACGCGGCGACGTAAACGCAGCGCAACTTCAAAAACACTTCATCGTTTTCGAGGAAAAATTTTTTTTTTCTTGCTTTCTAAAATGCATAAAGATTATGCGTTGATGAAGAAAAGTGTAAGGCTATGAAGCGCCATCTCTAAGAAGAAGAAGGAAGACGAAGAAGAAGAAAAATGGAATTTTGATGGCAGCAGAGTTAGATGACAAATGATGCAGTAACGGCGGCCATATTTGATAAATGACGCATGCGCACATTTCAATACGTGGCTATGCATGCGCGTGCAGATAATTATCCTTTCGGCAGATATATATATTCTTAGCGAGTGGGCCTTTACTGCGCCCCCTGTGGGCGAGATAAGACGCGGCGTGAGCTTCCAAGATGGCGTCGGAGGTTAAAAGATGGCGTTAGCGGCGGCGAATGAAAAGAAACACAAGCAAACGACAGAGAATGTAATAAATGGAAGTTTAAAAGGCATTGATCGAGATTAATGAACAATGCAACAAGAAAATAGAATACGAGGAAGAAGAATAATAAAAAAGAAAAAAAAAAGGAAGAGAAAAGAAAAGAGATTAATGAAAGTTAGTGGGCGCTTTGGCATGGTTAGGGGCCATCTTCTCTAATACAGTATTCTAAATATAGTCTCAGTTCATAGCTGCTTCTCGGAAATTCTAAAACTTAACAACCTATAACTGATTCTAGTTAATCCTTTACGCGGAATATAATTTTCGATGAGTGTGCACAAATTGCGCCGGCGATGGACACCATGACGTCATCAATTCCAACCTTAAGCGCTTAATCTCCGTCCAACTGATGGCGGGATGTAACATTCTCTCGTTCTATTTTCTCATGTATAAAAAAAATATATATATAGGTACGGTATATAAAAAAAAAAAAGAATGATACACAAAGACGTAACGATCGTCCGTGTCAGTTGTCATCTCGAATAACATGGAAAGCGCATTTGTCGCCTGACGGTTACGTGATCAGGCAACGCAACAAGTGTGACTACCGCCATCTTCTTCACACTTCCCCCCAGTTAGATATATATATATATATATTATAGGCCACAGTATATATATTTTTTTTATAGCCTCGTCATCATCATCACTACCCACGACTACTACCACCCCATTAAAAAGAAACGAATTGAGAATGTACAAACCTGTTTCCGAGTCGATCGTATAGTTTAGTCCAGCCCAAGGGTCACAACCTAACAAAGGTGGAGCCTTTAAATCTTCTTCGTCGGACCAAGATCTACTACTACTATGCTGCTGTTGAGCTTGTTGCTGTTGACCAATTGAAGAATCCTTCAAAAAAACATTAAATTAACACACAAGCGTTCATCGATATAAATCAAGCGGGATTTGAATTGAAATTTTGTTTTTTTAAACAAAAATAATAATAATAATTGAAGCAACAAACATAATGGGGGAAGAGATACATGTACAAGCAAGGATGCACAACATCTTTATGTTACGTGACACGTGCGACGAGACATTGGGATTAAAAAGACACACAACACACTTACATTTAAATGTAGGCACAAAACACATTTAAAAAAAAAATATGATTGATATAATTACATAGAGCAATGGCATGGTGGTGCTTAAAGGAGGGCCTCCTCTTTCCCGCCACCAACTTAAAACCAGGAACATGCTTCGCCATAACTACATACGGTGCGCAAATTTTTAGGAAGTTCCAGAGAAACAAAAACAAAAATTTTCATACAAAATTAATAATAGAAAAAAAAAAAAAAAAAAAGAATGAAAATACAGTATTGTTTAGTCCTAATTACGCCTGTCGCCATCTTGCATCATCGTGACGCGACACATTTCTCAACACACTCTCAAACAGTAATTTGCATATTTTCATGCATGCACGTGAAAGCGTCACGTGCAATGGAATGGCATGCCAACAATTTATTTATTTAACGCTTCAATTGCGTTCAACGGGCGCCATCTTTAATTTGAATGAAAAGAGGGAGAGAGAGAGAGATAAGAATAATAAAAATCCTTATTTGTTTGTTGTTTGTGAGGAGAAAGAAGAAAATCGAGAGAGAGGCCCTTTGAGATCAACGGAAGAGGCCCTATGAAGATGATGGTGTTTAGCTATTGGTTAGATAGAGGGAGCGCCACCTGGTGTCCAACCTCTCTCTCTTTCTCCTCCCGCTCATTCACTAGGAAAAAGAGCGGAAAGAAGAAGAGAATCGAAAAAAAAAAAAAAGTTGACCCATCAAACGAAACATAAATCATGTGTCAAAAACGCCATCTTTTTCATCAGCAACGTCATTAATTTTCTTCTCCCGCCATTTGCAGTGTCAAAATCAAAGAGAAGGGACCTTTTTCCTTAATCAGAAAGCCATTCGCTCACCAGGTGGCGCTTACACCCCCTCAACCAAATGGAATGCGGTTAAGTCAACGTCTTTCAAGCGTTATTTTTTTTTCTTTCTTTCTTTCTATCTCTCTCTCACTCACTCACTATTATTATTTTTATATATGCAATACTCAATACTAAGACTAAGTGAATAATAATAAATAAAAAAAAAAAGAAGATGGCATCCGCATGAAACAACATGGGATTCGATTGTTGGCGATGGAATCAACATAGATGGCTCTGGCTGATTACGGAACCCGCCACCCTACCCAACCATTCTTCAATTTATTATATTATTCAAAATTTATCTTATCAACTTTTACGTTAAGCCTTTTTTTTTTCTTTTCTTTTATATAAAAGAAAACCAAAAAAAAAAAAAAAAACTTGCCTTGATTTTGACTTTGAGCGTCTGCTCGTTTATGACGTCAGCGTTAGACTTGTCACTTGGCTCCTCCCAAACGTCGCGGGTCACACCGATATCCACATCCTGTCTGAGAAGGATTTCAATCAGGTCCATATCCTAAACACGACATCGTAAGAAAATACTTTAGGCTCACACTTAAACCACACACAATATTATTTCTCTTAAATTTTCCCCTCCGCGTTTATTAAATTTAGGACAATCCGTAAACAATGTCACCAAGAACTAAAATAATAACCACACACAAACTTGCGCTAATTTTTTTTTTTTTGTAGGCTACTCTCTATATCCGCTTTAAAAATATAAAAAGTTTCAAAATTCGTGCAAGTGGGAAAGGACCTCGGATATAATAATTATTAACTATGGAAAGGATAACACAATAATAGGTGGAGTGTAATGAATGGAAAAGGCAATTCCCACGAGTGTCGTTGGTTAAGATGCTGGGTGTAGGCGGGGCCTACTCGCAACTATTAATCACTCGCCCAAACTATTATTCTTCTACAGTAACTATAAACACACCAAAAATAATCTTATTTTTAAAAATCAATTTCTTCTTTAAAAGCCGCCATCATTAATTCTGAGTCAACGAATAACTGTCAGGAGATTTTTTTCAAAATCCCTCCTCTTTTTACATTATCCTCATATTCTTTCTTCCTTTTCTCCCCCCTTTTTTTAATATTCCTTTACATATAGATATAATATGTACATATATTTTTTTTTTAATTAATTTTTTTCTTTTTCTCTCTCTCTTTTTAAAAAATGGCATCACCGATAGATGGCGCCAGTTGAAACGAGTACTTTTTAGCTACGCTAGTGACGCTATCAAGTGAACCTCAAGGTCGGCTTTTGTTCAAGTGAAGGAAACGTTAAGAAAAAAAAATTATTAAAAAAAAAAAAAATAACAAAAGATTTTTTTTTTTTTCAAATATAAATAAAAAAAAAAGTTTTAAACTATAACGCCATCTGATGGAGGTAAAAGAAAACTCCAAGGTCGTCATAATCCAGCGACTACGTAGTTGAGTGCTGCTGAAACAGCATTGAGGAAAGATAGAAGAAGAAGAAGTTACGTCAACCCTGTACAAAAGCCAACGTTTAAGCCCCTCCCACACCAATCCATCAGTACTTTATGTCCCCATAGACAAATTGAGCTTTTGATTTTAGGCGATGGAAAAATGTGTTTTGAGGTTGACCGCAATCAACACAGAAAAATAGTTTTCCCCTCTCCTTTTCAAAAAACACCTTCGACAAAATCCTAAACGCTAAAACTTTTCCTTCGCTATCTCTCTCCTCACTAAACACATACACACGAGTGCTTGTTGTACACCCCCAACACGAATACCTCCCTCTCGGTGTCCTGGAAAATCGGATGGATACACACGTTATCAGCGTCACAATCGCAAAACACTACTAATGTACAAGAAGATGTACTACCGTACACTAACTTTTTGTCTTTTTAAAACGGCTTTTCCTAATCAATTGCACAAAAATCACCAATTTCGTGATTTGAAAAGGTGTTGAGAACTAGAATGAGATGCGCTATTAATAATAACGTAAACAACGTTTTATTATTCTTATAATGTGCACAGTAAGTGATGGTCCGTTTAACATTTTAAAAATTCAACTTTGCCATTAACGTAAGATTATTATTTTTTTTTTTTTTGAGGAAAACACTTAAAATAAAAATTTCCTCTTTTTAAATTTCGCAAAATCTTCTTTTGAAATCTTTTAATAATAACTTAAAAAAAGTATTTAAAAAAAAATGTTAATTTCATCACCAATATAATACTGTACATGTACATGTACTGAATGTATCTAAGCTAACGAAGTTTTAATTTCAAAATAATAAATTTATTGGATTCGCCCTACTGACAAATACAGTACGGTATAGATTTTTCAATTACCGGTATAATAAGTAACCAATTTTTTTTTTTTTTTAAAAAACCATAATTAATTCAACAACCTCGTTCATTTTATAAAAAAGACGTTTTTAAAAGACAAACAGAGGGAGAGAGACAGAGAGAGAGGGGTATTTTTCGTTGAAACTCATAAATTTCCCCACCTTAACCATAAAACATTGTCGGTAAAATTGCGTAATAGTGACGATTTTAACCCCTCAAAATGTTTATTACACAATAATTATTATTAACTAAGAATTTGAAATGGACAACTATTAGTGTAGTTCCGTGAACTCTTCCAAGAGCTCGACATTCAAAATTACTGTTATTACTGCGCCATTTTTTTTTATTGCAGGATAAATAAATTCCTCAAAAATTAATTTTATACTGTACTTGTAAATTTCTCTTATTTCTGTTTTAGAAAATCTTTTAAATATTCAAACAAGAAAATATAATTTGCAATCGTTTTTTAAAAAAAAATAAATACCTTTTATAAAAACGTAAATCTCCATTAACTTTAATTTAAAAAAAACTTAAATAATAATAATAAAAAAATACATTAAGAAACCTCAAACTTCCGTTATAATAATAACTTTTAAAATTAAAACCACTTTATAAAACCTATTTCTAAAAACGTTAATATAATTTTCCTCTTATAGCCAATATAAAATTAGCACAGTAGAAACAAACTCCTGTAGAGAGAAATTAATATAAAACTGTATAACGTAAAAACCATTAACGGAACTTAATAAACTACTGTTCTTGTCAAAATTTAATAAAAATTATTAATTAAATATTATTTAAAAAAATAATTGCATAATAAAAGAAATACTAAATCGCATTCAATTATTTCCGCAGTCTTTACTATTTTTGGCTGATATCAATCAATTTCGTTATACAGCACTGCACTTCGTTATACGGGTCGAAGGTTATACGGTACATGCATAGTGTCCAGAAACTTAATCGGGTTCTCGATTTAATATCAAAATATTTTATCCTCAATAATATTTCGTTGCCACCGGAATACTAAATCGAGATTTAATATTTTGGTTAACAAAAAAAAAAAAAAAAAAAAACAATACTTATTTAAAACTACTTTTAGGAACAAAATAAAAATTTAGAACGAGTTTAAAAATGCGAATGAGGATTTTTTTAAAAAAGCAATAGACAGAAATTCGTCTGCTAATTTTTATGTAACCCTTTTTTAGTAGCCATAATAATATAAATGTAATAAAATCGTACAAGTTCGATATAAAACGAGGTTTGCCGATGGCAACCAAGTACATGTACCATAAAGCACACACCCTGTACACGCTTGACGCGCGTGATTATGACGCCGGAATTCTCACTATTTCTTAAAGCACGTGCATTTGATTGTTCACCCGTCGCCTCATTCGCCACCCCCAATCGAACAAATCCCCTCTCTTCGCCTGTCACGTGACTTTTCTATCACTCAGGTCTGCGCCGTACTTGATGAAATAATCCCCGACTGAAAATCCCCTTATAAGAAAGCGATCCATCAAAATCACTTTTCTCGTGTTCCTCATCGCTCGCCAGATAGCGCGCCGAATGGAGGTGAGTTAAAGAATGGGTGGTAGATGAGGCGAGGGGGGAAAAGATAGAAAAATAAGGTTAAATCCCTGCCAGAAAGCTTTAATTGATTTCTCCGCCAAACAAAATAAATAAAAGATGGCGACCGTAATGGCGCAGCTGACGTCATACGCGCTGACTTCCGGTTAGCATACAGCAGCCCAGAAAAAAAACAGTGGAAGAAGGGAAGTGAATTAAGAGAGGGAGTTAAGGAATTTGTGAGAAGAGAAAGAAGAAGAAGAAGAAAAAAAAACATAGAAAAAAGCTTGAACAAACAGAGATTTAAAAAAGTGCAAATGGAGGCTTAAGCAGACGACATAATGATGATGATGATGATGGCCATGGTGATCGACTTGAGAGGCTTAGCCCCACCCACCCCGCCTCCTTCACTCGCCCCTACGCTTGGAATGTCAAGTACCCAAACGTAGTTATGTTTCCACCTTCAATTAAGCACTGATTTCACTTAAAAGGTTTTCGATGACCCCTGACCCTTTGCCTACCTACTACTACTACTACTACTACTCCGCCGTTAAATCCCGAATGGCTCCAGAGTCAACAAGACAATAACAAAAAAAAAAAGTCAAAAGAAGATAGAAAAAAAAAATAAAATGCATGTAATAATAAAACGTTTGTTCAACGTCTTTTCTTAAACGGTGAAAAATACACGTTCCGTTCCAAAACGTGCGTGTGTGGGAACGCGGACGAAACCACGCCCACTCGGAGCCCCGTTTTTTCCCCCGGAAAATGCCTTTTCCCGCCGAGAAAATAATCAACGGGTGGGATATACTAATGAGTTAGAAATTATATTGAGTAAATAAAAAAAAAAAGCTTTTTCGTAATTTCGTCACGATAAGATTCGGATGGAGAATTAATGGAAGAGTGACAGCCTGTGGCGCTCCAAAGTCGTGACGTCGCGGTAGCCATTTTATTTACTTTTTCTTTTTTACGTCTTCTTTTTTTTCAACGCACGTTTACAATTCAATTCTTGTAAAAATTAACACAATCACAATTACTAGAAAATCTATTTTGATAAGTATATAACTTAATGAAATACCACATTTACTTGTACATTTTTCATTTCTTAAAGTTGCTTTAAAATAATTATAAAAAAAAATTTAAATTAACAGTTTAAACCTATATACGAGATTTTTTTTTTTTTTTTTGGGAAGAAAATTTAACGATTTTTTTTTTTTTTAAAAAAATTCAATTATTTTTCATTTGAAATTAAAAAAAAAACCTATTAATATTATAGCCATTTACATTACATGTACTTTATTATTAAATTTTATCAAATTTGTTTTTAATTAAAATAATTCAATTAAGAAAAGAAAAAAAAATTACCGGTATTTAAGTTTTACCTTATTTAATAAATTTAAATGACTTTTAAACAAAATGTAACTTAATTGTTCATTATTTTTTTTAAAAAAGTATTATATTTTAACCACTAAAAAATTGCATTAGTTAATTTGATTTTGCTATACCGGTAAGCAGTAACACAAAATTATAATCTTAATCCATTTTTTAAAATTAAAATTTCCTCAATTTCTTATTAAAATTAACTCATACAATATTTTTTTAAAAAAATATATTCGCCATATGAATGAATAAATTTAAAAAAAAAAAAAATAATAATAATACTGTAATAAAATAATATATTCAAACTAAAAATAAATCATAACTTGATTGGTTAATATTAATAAAATTTAAAATAATCAATTTCATTCATATTTAAATTAACCGCATTTGATTGAACAAAATTAAATTAAATTTCGAAAAAAAAAAAGTTAATTCAAATAAAAAAACAAATTTACCAAATATGATTGGTTGCTATTTATTTTATGACTTTGAAGAGAAAAAAAAAAAAAACAGTTGCTAATGTTTCGTCATTACGTAACAAGTGCTTACCTAATTCCCCTAGCGGCAAAAGCAGCCTCTTCAAGCTGGTGCACGCGCATTCTTAATTCACTTCACTATTTTTCCCTTTAATAATAACAATAATCCATACGCAGCGTGGAAAGAGATATAGAGAAAAGAAGGACACAAACGGGATGAATAATTGAGAGCGCGTGTGCTGTACGTGCAAACCAGAGTTTCGGTGTGATATGACTTAACCCTACGCTCGGCGTACCACCCCCCTGTCACGTGACCCCCCCTTCACCTTCACTTTGCACTGTCATCCACCTACAAGTTTTTTTTATCCAGAAAACGAAAAAAAAAAAAAAATCTTAAACCCCTCCTCCTTCTCCAAACCACGCCTACCTCTCTCACGTGCATTCGTTTCGGGCCCTATTCAAGGCCTCATTCAATTAATTAATAAATTAATGGCCTTGTCAAGTGACAATTGATCAACATACAAAAACATATATAGAAACTTAATAACATAAAAGCGTTAATTGTAATTGCGGCCGTCAGGTGTCGCATTCGCACTCCCCGCAATCACGTCATAATAATTGACGGAAGCTGCGCATTGTGTGTGCAGCGCGGGGGTGTGGATGACGTCAACGGGGTAAAACCCGAATCTCCCCTGGCGGACGTTTTCAGCGACTGTACTTACGCTTTCGCGGACTCCATTAGGACGTTGCGGCAACGGCACGGTTCGGCACGCGCGTTTCCACTAGCGAATAAGCTGAGTGCGCGCACAGCGACGTGTAATTAACCACAATAATAATACTAATAAAAAAAAAAAAGCACTTAAAACACCTTCTACTTTTTTTTTTTTATTCCTTCTGTTATTTTCTTGTTTTCTTTTGACGAATGAGCGAAGTCGATGACGTAATTCCGCGCTTTCCACCCGCAACTAACGAAAAAAACCCACCTCCTTTTGCGCATGCCTACTCGTCTTTATCCCATTACAACATTAATTAAGACAAAAATACGAAATTTAAAAATGTCACTCAACTAATAAAAAGTTTTATATTATTAAAACCAGATTTATTATGCTGTGTAGAAGTTATTTATTTCTTTTTTAAAAAAAAATATGAATAATTATACGTTTTGTAACCTTAATAACAGTAGTTAATATAGATTCTTTTTTTTTTTTTTCTTCTTACGTTTATGTGAAGATAATTTTCGCCAGCTTACTCTTCTAACACTAACTTGTTGTTCTGGTATGTGTTAAAAACAATTACGTTATTATATAATCTAACCTTGTCATGTCTTGTATGCATGAAATAAGAAGAAAAATTGATATTTTCTCCAATTGAATTTCGTTTAAAACAACAACACAAAAAAGCTCCGACAAAATGTGGCAAAATATGCACTAGAAATTTGTTAATAAATCATTTTAAACTCTTCGTTATTATTTACTTAATAACTTGCACTTTTCTTTTAATACAGTATACGGAAATTTTTAGTTTCAAAAAGTCATTTTCGTATGGTAAAAGTTGAAACTTGTGCTCTTAAAAGTTTCATCTACTGTAAATTATACACTGTAAATACATGTACCTGTACTGAACAGTAAAAGCAAATGATAAATAAACAGTACATGTACAGTATTAGCGAGTTTGCGGTAAAACTTTTTTTCTCGATTTTATGCTTAACTCCACTTTTTATGACGTAAAAACTTGAATTTGTAAGTTTATTATAAACAAATTACCTAATATTAAAAGTTTTCTTATACTATCACAATATTGTGTTTTTTAACTACTGTATACAATAGGCTACTTTTCAAATATTTTTTTGTCTTTCCCTGATTTTCAGATTCTCAGCTTTCTAACGTTTGTTGTAAGTTTATGCTAAAAATTGAACAACAACGCACGTTAAAACTTTTACGCGCCATGTTTGAGCAGTTCGTGAATGTTTTTAATTAATGTGCACCTTTGATGTATTATTTATTTCTTTCCCGACAGGGGACATACTGTATTTTTTAAAAAAACTGGTAACTTTCTAAACCGATTTATATTAAAATAATATTCAAAATACTGTATACATGTACGTATTTTATTGTTACCGGATTTCTAAATTTTTATTTAAAATTTCCGTTACAATAAAAGATAGTTTTATTAAGCAAAATTAAAATTTCCTCCAAAAATATTTTTCTAGAGCAAAATCTAAACAAGTTTAAATATAGTATGCGAATGCCCAAAAAATTCTTTGCTTATCCCTACGATAAAAAAAATCCCTACGTTAAAATAAAACTAGATTCTACCCTAATTCAGCTTAAGCGAGTTAATCTTAATCCGCAAAATTAAATTTTCTTAATTCAGACCTGTAAAACGCCTTTCGATCGCTTTAAAATAAGGAAATATGCGCATGCTTTGATTCACGCTGCTTTTCTTTTGATCTATTTTCAGTTACCATAACGTTGATTATTTACCTTGTTTAACAAGCTAAGAACAACATAAAACGAATATCGGTATCACTAAATCACTGGGTAGATATACAAAAAATATAAAAAAACGTAATAAATAGCGTTCGTTATTCAGTGACAGATTTGGAGGTTTTTCAGAAAAGTAAAGAGAAAATAAACGCATTCATCCCCTTTTTATTGAAATTGGAAAAACTTGCTCACAATGATCACTACGCATTGTACGAGTAATTTAAAAAAAACTACACCATGTATATTTTTTTCTAAGTCGTAATCCCACAATCACTTGGAATTAAAATTATTATCATAATAATTATTATTAAATATTAATTTTTCGTTAACAGTTACTGCCCTTTATTTTTCCCAACGGAAACATTTTCTCGCGATTGTACCGATGGTGGAAGAATCAGCGCAATGTTAGTGCGTTTACCATACTGTACGATTAATTTGTACAGTATTGATTCGTGAGTTACGCTACACTGCTCGATCAAAAGGCGTTTCAAAACGTTTCCTCTAACGAAAAATACACTTGAACGCGTCAACTTTACCGATGAAAAGTTTGCAATTATCTTCTTCAAAATTCAACGTTATTTCATTCAATATTGCTAATTTTAAAAATCCAACAAAAAAATAAATAAATAAACAAAACTTTAAATAGAATTATTAAAGGTAACACTACAGAAAATCTGAGATTCTTGCCTATCCATTAAATTTTTTTTTATTTTTTTTTTTAAAAAAAAGGTAATCTATATTAAAGAATAAAAGTAACCAAAAAACATGGAAAAAAGAGGATTTCTTAAAAAAAAAAAAAAATCTAACCTAAAAAGGTTTTTGGAAAATTTAAATTTGAGTTAAATAGAGTTCAAACTGCGTCCTCACCTTTAAGAAAACAAAACCAAAAAAAAAAATAGTGGTTTTTTATAGTTAGGTGTCTACTAAAATACAGTCATTTGTACCGTTTGGACTATTATTATTTTGGTTATTAAGGAATAATTTATTTGCCAGACAATAAAACATCGTTAAATAAAAATTAAATTGGCATGTTTATGTTTGCCTACTGTATTTGACTTTTTCGTCACTAACTTCAAAAGAAATTTGAGATTTTGAAAATTAATTGTCATTTGGCCTTCACATTAAAAGTTTTAGTGAATTTTACGAAACGTAAAGTAAAAAAAAAAAAAAAAAAAAAACAACCACACAGGTAAAGTACCCGGATATTGTTAAGAGAAACGTTATACAAAAAGTTTTGATAAAATAAAGCATTTTTAAGTGACGTAGTAGACGATTTTCAAAATTGTACAGGGCGGCTAACATTTATTTATCTCACCCACCATTATTTTCTAAACACAAAGATTTGTTTTTTTAACTGCCACGATTTACGTGAAAGCTCATTCGACGTACAAGGGAGATGCCATGGGTGGGGCCAAACTTTTTTACGTTTTGCGTTCATGTTTACATGCTCGCTTTCTGCGTTACAAAAACGCTGTTAAAAAGAAACTTTAAAAATTTTTCACTGACAAGATTAATAATAATTTATGATTCATTAATGTATAAAACGTTTTTTTTATATATACCACAGAAGTTGTAGACAGTTTTTATTTAACGAATCTTTAGTTCACCGAATAAGCGCTCCTCGCCTTCAACTTTGGAATGCAAAAGTTTACATTAGACAAGATACTGTACATACAATACTAATACATAACGTACTTTGTTCACTGTATTATGTGTCAAACATAAAAAGTATATAATAATACTGTTCATGTAATAGTTAATCGTTAATTTTACTACTTGGCATGTGTGTGGGGGAGGCAAGATGGATTGGAAACTTTATCCTAACTTATACAGTATCATCTTAAGTCAGTTTGTAATTTACATTAATGATGGAAGGGTGTGTGTTTGCGCAGGCGTAGCAATGTTGGACATGAATGGAAGCTGAGTTTCGGCACGCGAGTAGTGCGCGTTCCTATCCCATTATTTTAGTACTGTACTGAGTTTACCATGAATGCACACTGTATAGTAGATAGTCCTTAATATATTAATAAGGTGTATTTACCTAACCTAATTTACATAACAACTCCAAGCTTAATTTCGTCGAGAATTCCCATAGCGAGCGAGGGTTAGGCAAAATTCCTTCACCTAATGCCTGGCGTGATGAATAGGCGCGTGAAGCGACCTCTAGTGGTGTTGGCGAAAGGTCACGTAGACAGAGAATGAAAGTTGATTGAAAAGCATCTTTCCGAAATTCAAAATACTTCGAGAGAGAGCAAAATAAGCATTGCGTGAACCGGTGACGTTAGTTGAGTAGATAAAAAAAAAAAAAAAAAGATGGCAGGTGGCGCTGCGAGTTCCAAAGACAAAAAAAAAAAAAAAACCACCACCACCACCCCCACCGCAATTTAAATTTTTAAAAGAAAAAGGTGTTCAAGCGTATTAAAAAAAACCCTTAGTTTTCACCTTGAACCTCTTTTATTTTTTTCAAAACAAAATCGGCAAAATGGCGTCCATTTTTCCTTCAACATACAA
Source organism: Polydesmus complanatus (assembly GCA_034692225.1). Classification (NCBI taxonomy): domain Eukaryota; kingdom Metazoa; phylum Arthropoda; class Diplopoda; order Polydesmida; family Polydesmidae; genus Polydesmus; species Polydesmus complanatus. The sequence goes on from JAQGAZ010000039.1 coordinate 85,034, forward strand.
CAGTACTGCAGCATTGATTGCTTGAATGATAGAAAGGGGAGGGAGGGGGGTCAGGGCTAAAAAAACAAACTCAGGTGGGCTTAGGTTGAAGTAGACCTAGAAAATACAGCATGAGCGAACCGGGGAGAGAGAAAAGCACCCAACGTGACTTTTCATTTTTCCCTACTTCACTTCCGATTGACTCTCGCTCTTGCCTGGAAGAGGGAAAAAAAATAATAAATAAATGCGGACTCGAGTGGCCTCCGCCAGAGGGAGCCATTCATCATCTCACTTTAAGTGTGAAAATTACAATTAGACACCGTCGCTCACTGGGGGTAGCTAATTAAAACTGCACTCGCAAGAATCAAACATATACCTATGACCTCGTTTTCCAATCCATCAAATCGCGCATGCGCACTTTTCAAACTTGACGTGCCGCATTTTCGCCATCCGCCAAACTGTGCGTACAAATATTGAGAAATATTTACGCTCCGCCCACTCAATTAACCTGACATCTTAATCTTAATTAGGTGTTGACTTAATTCTTTCTTTATGCATAAGATAAATAGAAACTAATTGCGCCACAGAACGTCGTCGATCATAAATTCCGCACACGTGTGTTCGATGGCTTGTTGCCATAGTAACGACAGATGCAACGATCTCGTGGAAGGAAGAGAAACGGCTAAAGATAGCCCGCAATGATGCATCAATGAATAAGCGGTTAAAAATAACGTAAACTAGATCTTTTCTTTTTGTCCTGGTTGAAAACATTACGCGCGTTGGTCTGCTCAAAACGTTTCAGTACCGTCATTTTCTTCTAAAAACTATCTGTGTCATATTCATGCCAAGATTTGTTGTACTTGAACTTGTTGATCGAGATATTGTTAATGCAGGCATGCAGTGAAAAATCCCATTAAGTGCAGCAATTCCTTTTATACAACAACTTTAGTTCAATCGTCTATGTATGATTGTGTTAAGTTTATCAAATTTTTAATGAGTTGTATAGCTTTATAGAATGGCGGCGTGTGCGCATTAAAATACATGTACACTAATGTTGTGCCCATTATGAGTTCTTTCCCTAAGACTAACCAGTTTATCAGAGGTATTAAATAAAATTTTAGCTTAGGATATCTCACGACATGCATGGATGAAGCTAAATTGAAAACTTACAACCCATTTTTTTACACTCAAATAATTAAAGGACAAAATAGCACTTTCAGAAAGAAAAGGAAAACGTGAATAACAGAGCAGTGAAATATTCGCCCATCTGACGCAGTTTCTTATAAAACGATTATGGTCACTTTATAACAAATCTCAAACTAAAAATTAATATCATAGTCCAAAGAATTTTTTTTTTTTTTTAAATAAATTAATGAAACTTTAATTATCGTAACCTTTTGGATACTATCCCGTGCATAATATTATTTTTTTTTAGAGAAACAAACATCGTAAAATGAACGAAATTGTTTATTTCTTTGATTAATAAAAATAAAAAAAAATTTTCCGTACTCTGCTTTCTAATTTAGCTTCTATGAACTTAATACAGTAATAATATCGTTTTTTAAATTACAGTATATTGGTAACTATTATTGTGATTTTCTTATTAACTTCCTGCGACATCATTACTGTATTTTTATCAAAGTGCAAGTTCTTAAAGCATGCGCTTAGAAACAGCTGATAAAAAAGCTAAAAAAATGATGGATGAAAAGCTATTAATAGCCGCTACTTGTTCAAACTCGGTTCATCAGACCCTGCCAGCCAGGCAGCTATTTCAAAACTCAGCAGCCAAAATAAAATTCAATTGACTACATATCTAAAATTGTCATACAGTAATTTAAATTCTTTTAAATGTAGTGAAATAGTTGAATTTTCCAGCAATATTAAATACTACTGTACTTGTAATATTCATGAAAAAACAGTCGCATCATCTATGAGCATGCGCGATTAGATCAACACGTGTCAGTCATGGTTACTGTATTTCTGAGAACGTTATTTACATAAGAGTTAAGCACACGTCATTTCACCCTTGAAAGTACAAGTCACATGCGCTACACGAGTGCACAGCAGTGAACATCACTCGGGGGAGCTGGCTGAGCCCACCTTCCCACAAATCCTCAGAAGCAAAGTTCACGAGAGAAATAGCCTACTTTATACGTAACCGAACGATACCTACTTTTCGAATGAATGTTACTACTGTATTGTGAATTAAAGGTCACCCCTCGCTAGCTCCAAACTTGAAATTATTTTAAGATAGCTAAGTTAAACCACGAGATAGCTTATCATAGAATGAACCTCGTCACGTCATTTTGCCAGAACATTCTAAAGTTACAACATTAAAAAATCTATTAAACGCTGTGAGCGATCTTTTCACGCTATTAAATGTAGCGTTGAATAAAAAAAGATTTAACAATCCTGTTACTGTATATTGTCAAAATTGTTTATTTTATATACCGGCATCAAAAAAGCCTTAATAAATAATTTCCTTCAAAAGAGAACTATTTTTTTAAGACAACTTCATTATTTAATGTTAAGCTATGAGAATATCGTTCTTAAAAATTATTACTGTATTGCCTAAACTTCTTGGATTCAATTTCTTATTTCAAATTCTTATTCCGGCTTTCATTCTTACTGTTTTACGTATACAAAACATTAACTTAAACCATTCTCACGTTTAAATAGAAAATAAATTACGCAGTACTTATTCACGCGCCCATATTTAATATTTTTAAAGCTTAATACGAATTCCTCTATCTTTATAGTACAGTATACTGTATACTACAGGTACCGTATAGTAAAAGCTGCAGGTCACATTTCATAAAAACGCGGCATCAAAATAAGTTCATCAAAATCCCAATAGGTGGTTCTGCATGACAATAGCAACTCATCACTGGAACCACAGCGCAAGGCAAACTACCCGTAGCAACCTCTATTTCAATAAATTATTGATTTGGGTCAAAGAAAGTTGCAATAATAATTCTTGAAATAAGAACATTGCCTTAAAAAAAAATATTTGTAATATCGTCTTAAAAAAAAAATTCAATCAAAATAATAAAGAGTTTCACGTTTTTCCCCCCATCAAAATTTCATTAACCCCGTCAGTAAAATATGCACTTGAAAATCTAATCTTGAAAATACTTTTTTTCCTAATCTAAACATTCGAAATTATATTATATGAGGCACCCAATTTCAAAGTGATCTAAGTCCAAAAATCATAATTTTCAGATAATCAACATTAAAGTTCATCGGTTAGTTTTATTGCAAACTGAAACCGTAACTACTGTTCAGCAATTCATTTTGCATAAACTTTTTACCGGTAAGACCAAATAATTATTTTAATGAATTTTTAGATTTAGCAATATAATTTTTAATAAAATTTGTGGAATTAATTCACTTCGACAGTGAAATATGCCTGGATTTTCGATGCTTTCTGCCTGCCGCCCTCAACTATACAGTAAAATAATAAATTCTATCATAATAATAATAATAATGAGCTATCGTCAAACGGTGAAGTGGGGCATTTTGCTCTTTGAAGTACAGTACATGTACTGAAAAATTACATGCTCCGCCATAAATTCATTTCTTGAGAAAAAAAAAATATATACATCACTGAAAAAAAACTGGGCACTTCACGTACAAATGCTGTACAGTTACCAGTTACTTTCCAATGACTTTCATTAGAAAACCAATTTTCTATAAAATCTCAGATAATCGTCAAGAGCTGATAAAATAATATTCAAAAGCAATAATACTTTTATCACCACCGCCTAATCTGAACAACATAATTATAATTTTCACTTCTACTCGTCCTTGAAGAGAATAAAAAAAAATAAGAAAAAAAAAAAAGTGCTGGAAACTCCGGTCACAAGATGACAGAACATGCAATTAAGAAAGGTGAATGAGTAGGTGGAGTTTATGAATGCTTACGCAACAAACGATCAAAAGAAGAACAGAGATTGGTTATGAAAACGCCGTTACCTCTTTGCTTATGTCTTGATCTTCAACGAGGGTTTGAGGAGCCGAGCAAGTGGTGGTCAAACCCTCATCCTCCTCAACTTTCACCACTTCCTTACTTTCCTCGGATTCTTCACTTATTAACAGTTCCAACTCCGGTTCCCGAATTTCACCTATAGCAATTCCATTCGCAGCTGCAACCTCGTTCTCTTCACCACTATCATCATTATTATTAGCATTATTCAAAATGATATCATCGTCTTGCGGGCGATGAACCGCGTGATCATTCGAAACTTGCCCATCTAATAAATAAGTCGTAAAGTCAGTGTTACGTGTAGGGTACCTGTTGTAGCGTCCGAGCATATTTAGTTGATAAAAGATATCACTTTGACTAAGTAACATGTTGTCCACGCTTTTGGAATACGGATACGCAAATCGTTCGTCGAAATTTCCCGGTATACTGTGGAAATGAGTTCTTAAAAAGGACGTGCTCGAATCGAGAACCACGTCCGAAACTTCCATTACCATGCCGCCGCCTCTTCTGTACGCTTCCAGTTCCAGGTAAGCTTCGGGATCCAACCGGAGAAGGCTCAACATGATGGTCAGCTGAACCAAATCCAGGGGAAGGTATTTCTTCAGTCCAAACATTTTAATGTTTCGTCTTTGATTCGAGAAAAATTAAAGCGCGCACCGCACTTTTTTAAATTAATAATATATCTCTAGAAAATAGTTTTAAACGTTAATATTATAATAGGTTGATATAATTATTATACTTTTTTTTTGACTCGTAGTTTCGTCTGTTCTTAAATGAAAATTGTCGACTTTTGGAATGATGCACTCGAAAGCACGCCAACCGCACGCACACACACACACACAAGTCTACGTCACGTTTAGGTCGTGGACCTAAAGTCCGTCCTCTCTCGCCCTTCAAAACAGATCATAGACGAACTAAATTAAACAAATCCAAATTTGGAAAACCACCCCGATTCCAAGTAGAAATACATGTCGTTGTGTTGTTCTCTTTTCAGCTACAACTGACCTCAGTAAAAAGTAGCAGCCTTCGCCAACTCATTACAATTCATTAATCGTAGTTCTATAACCCCCCGAGGACACTCGTTTATACATCACGCAAGTTGAGCTTTTTTTTTTTTTTTGGTTGTTGTTTTAACCAAATATAGCCGCTGTTACTTGCTCAAGATGTTTTTTTGTTAATAGCTGAAAAAGTATGCTGAATCTGGACCAACAATCGAACTTTGATCGAGTTACTTAATGTACTTCCACTCCTACATAAACACGTTGAAAAAGTTTTTGATTTTCTATCGACTTACTACAACGTTCTTTTACTCGCTTTCAATTTCAAACATAAACAATCAAAAGCATTATAATGTTGAACTTACTACGGTAGGGTCGGTACATTTTACGATGACGCGCATGAGATTGCAAAATTATGACGAAAACACGCGGCGATGAATCAATCAAATAGCATTGCGTCGATTCCGGTTCCTGTTTTTGTGCGTGCTTTCAACATATTGCGTGAGATAGAGAGCGCCATTTATTAAAATTAATGTGCAATCAGCTTTCAAAATCCTGATTTTTATTATAGAAATAAAAATAAATAAACTATTAACATTATTTTATTTTCTCTAAAAAAAAATTACCAATGAAAGTAGGCCAAAATTTAATTTTAGTTGAAATAATAAAAATCTTTAAAAAAAAAAAATTTTTTTTGGCGCAGTATTTGTGTTTTAATTATAATTTTTCGCTGAAGTAACGTAACTTTTGTTTCCAAAATAAATCTCGTAACTTTTACAGTTAAAAAATGCTTTCAATCTGAAATGTGTTACTATGAAGGTTAAATTTAGCTCTGGTGACATTGGCAGATCGCATGAGGTAACGAGTTCGTTACACGTATTGAGCAATCATATTGTTTACAGGAGCTCAAAAGGGGCTCATCAGCTGACTCAAGTAGTTACGCAATTTTCTCGGTTTTTGCCAACTTTTTTCTCTCTATTATATCGATATTATAAATAGGGAAACGTTTGCTTACCATCTGTAAAAAATTAGAGCTGCGTACTCCAAAATTCACCGTTGTCGGCTCGGCAAGTAACATTTTTGATTATCTAATGTTTAATCTTTGATCACGGCCACTTGGTGCATCAATAATCAGCACATGGCACAGCTCAAACACGAGCTCACACTTTAAATTTCTAGACAAATATACGCACAATCTTCCGAATATTACCAGCTTTATTAATAAAAATGCGTTAAAAACTTGTTAAAATAAATATATTTGATTTCAGCTATGTGTTACATGTGAAGACGAGATGTTGACTGACGAGCAAAGTTTATACGCAACTCGAAAGTTATTGCGTTCAATTGTAATAGCCTAGATTTAAAAATAGCCACGATTAGATAGATACATTCTCCCCGTCATGGACTTACTGGCTATTGCACGAGTTTTAACACCAAGTCGCGTGTATAATCCTGTCTTAAGTTGGGTTTAAGACCGAGAGCCGGGAAACAAAGTTATGAGACTTACTCGCCCCGTACATGTAAACATTTAATTACTTTCCACTGGACTGTGTTCTTGTGGAAATTGAAACTTTGCTTTTTAACCTTTATAATCTTTGCGAGCTGTGATCGATAACAACGTCACTTAATAGAAAAATTATATCGCGAGGGATAAGCGGCGCGGGGAGAATGTATCATAAAACAGATTTTTCGCCCATCGACGCCCAGTTGCAATCCTTTTTAATAGACCTCGAAACGGATCTACCACTGAGAGTTAACGAAATGATATTTTTTTTTTCAATCAACAACAACATTATTGAGATAATAAATGAAATAAAAAACATGTTTTTTTATAGCGATAAAAATGTTCTTGCTATATGATTGTATGGTATTTCAAAAGTTGAACATTTTTCAATCTTTGATTAAAAGAATAGTAGAAATGAATATTATCTTTTTTTGAAATAACCCAATATCTCAAGAAATTGACAGTTAAATTGAAATGCACGGGTAATTTTTATAAGGCACGTGTACTTGAAACTCAATCGCTTGCTGTATTTTGACATTATTTCCTCATCGGATTTTATCTTTTCTACTGATCTTTTACACGTCTTAAACATGAGCTATTCACGCACCAAAAACGTTGACTTTTATTTCTAGATTAGCTAAAAAAATTAATTGAGTTCATCAATACTGTAATTATTATTCTACCGGTACAGTATGTATTTTAGGAAAAATAAATACTGTACACTGGAAGTCTTTTAACATTGTTAGCTTCAATAAACACTTTTAAGATGCATTAAAAATTTATTACGGGCATAAAAAAATTTTTTTATGGTTCTTGTTTAATATGTAAATTGAATTCTATTGAATTAGATTGAGATGGACAAGGAGGAGTCAGAAGCAAAAAATCGGCAGTTGCTATTAAAAGATTTGAAAGAGCCAATCGTATTGAAAAATCAGCTGGAAAATTGGCCCTGTCGTAATTGGGATATTTCGGAATGGGGAAAAAAATTTAACTCGAAAAAAATTAAATTTCGAGTTGGACCTATCGTTAACAATACAGGTACTACTTCCGTTTTACATTTTCTCTTTAAGATATTATTTTTCGGTATCGTAAAATATATTTTTTTTTAAAAAATGCTCTGGTCTCCTCTACTATTTATGAGAAATTTCTCACCTTCATACTCACACCACTGCTTCAATAACCGTCTATTGCAGTTCCTAATCAATTGGTCACACTTTACGCTCACACCTAAATTCAAAAATTATATAGAGAATAAAAAAATTAATGCAAAATAAAAATAAGAAAAAAATAAAATAAAGTGAATGAGATTCATTCATCTGAAGAGTAAAAAAAAATTTTCAACTTTGGTCATTATTAAATAAAAATGTATGTGATATTAAATAACAGGTGACCCACTGTGGGAACACAAATGCGAATACGTGGAAGCGACGCTAGAACAATTTCTATTCAGATCGGAGCATGAAGAGCAGCCAGGACCCTTTCAGCGTTTTCCTACAAATAGCCATTGGGTGTATGCCGATTATAAGTACATGGCCCATCTATTTTCCCCTCAAGATGAAATCAACAAAGTATAATTCAACTTAGGTCTTAAATTATATATAATCATATTCTATCAACTATTTTTTTTAAAAAAAAATTAAAACCTATTTCTAAAAAAATGTTATTTTACTGGTACAGTAATTGGTTTTTTGTTGTTCAGAGTGTGGATTGGGGCAACTTTGGTTTCACTGGTCGTCAGGGAGCCGATAGCACCTTTTGGTTGGGAAGCGTTCATTCGCACACGCCCTGTCATTATGACACCTACGGATGCAATTTAGTTGCTCAATTGATTGGAAGGTAGTTGCACTTCATCATTATTCTATCGCTCATCTTTACTCAACGATTAAATAACTTACAGTAAGCGATGGGTGTTGTTCCCTCCGCAGTCAACCAGCTGTCTTTATCCGACCCGCATTCCGTATGAGGAGTCCAGTGTTTTTAGCGCAGTAAACGTCTGTCATCCTAATCTAAAAGCTCATTCTCGTTTTAAAGTTGTATTTTTTTTTTCGTCCCCTTGTTACTTTGTTATTTTATTATTTTTTTCACTGGTTTTCTTACGTAGATGACTCGCCCCATAGTAGTCACTTTAAATGCTGGCGACGCCCTTTATGTTCCTTCCAGGTGGTGGCACTTTGTACAATCAATCTCGGAACACACGTTGAGCATCAATTCATGGATCGAAATGGTAGAATATTAAAATTCTATTATGATTTATTCCGGTTGTAAAATGTCTTTTATTGAAAAAGGATTGTGATGAGGAACGTCGTTTGGAAGAAGCGGTGTCCAGAGAATTAATCACAAATTTCAATCTTGTTCATCAAATGGACAATTGGATAAATCCTACAGAGGTTTCTCTTTCATGATTTGTTTCACCTTGCGTTGTAATAAACGATTTTATTTTTTTTAAAAAAATCTATAGGATCTGGTATCTCCTGAAACAAATCTTGCCTATATCGAAAATTGCCTTAAAACTATATCAAACAAAACTGGAGATAATAAAAGTTTTTCAACTTCTAAACGAAAAAGAGAACCTTCGGGAGACATCATAGATCTGTTAGAAATCTGTTTCGGTAAAAATAATGTCCAACAGTTACATCCAATTTCTTTTGAGGAGTTTCTAGAACAAACTAATAGTTCCTTATCCGATCTGTCGGACCCTGAGGAAAAAAATAATTTAAAATTAGAGTTTTTAAATGCTGTTCTCCATCCTGAAGTTGTAGCTTTAATTTGCCAAAAGCTTAAATCGAAATCATGATTATCAATTTATTTTTTCGTAATAAATTAATTTTTAAATAATTACCGGAAAGCAAACTTTTCAAAAATCAATTTTGTCTTGATGGTTAAATTCTTTAATGTTGCCTGAAATAATTATATGGTATTTGTAACCAGGTGACCAAAAAGTGAATGCCTGTCATATATAACATTATTCTTCAATATTGTTGTAATTATATAGGGTACATCATGGTGAAATCTGAAGAAATTATGAAGAGAGGATGAAAATATAAATATTTTGCTCACGTATTATCAGTCGCGCTTCGGACAGAAAAACTACATACATAATTATATTAAGACACGATTATTATTAGATCTCTCCATATATATATATATAATATTGTAGTGGTACCGAACATCAGTTTGAAACACAGGAGAAATGTGTAAGGAAAGGGTATAGTTAGGAGATTTGTAATAATGAATAATGTTAACAATGATGTCAGAAATATAACACACGCTTTGAGAAAGAAATTAATAAAAATGAATAATAATTATCTTCATCTTCAATTAAATATTATGGAATATGGTGGTGAATAAGTTGACAAATTTAAATGTAAATTAGCTTTTCAGTTCGTCTAATTGTTGGTGAAAAAAGTGAATACAAGTGTGAGAAGACTAGAAAAAATATAAAAAATACAGCTGAGAAAGTCATTTTTAAACGAATATTAACGGTTTTACTAATCATAATATTTAAATATTATTAACAACCCAAGTGAAAATAATTAACATCCAAGATAATACATCATAAACATTATTTTTTTTTTAGAACTTTCTATTAATAATAATTGTATTCGACAGAGATTTAAAATATAAATACATATTTAAAAGTAAATTAAAATAACTTAAAAAATATTTTCCCGAATTTCATTTCTCCGTGTTTAAACTGAACAATATAGTAAAACCATTTCTATTACGTTTGTACATATTTATAACAATATTTTTTGCCTGTTTTACAGAAATGACAACTGAGAAAAAAAGGATACAAAGTGAAAACATTCATGCTTTTTTTGTTTGTTTGTTTTTGAATCTTTTTTGTTTGTGAAATTTGTTAGCTAATTCAAGACTACGCAATGATTACAAGCTAATTCTAAAGTTTTGCAATAAGCAAAAAATACACTTAACAGCTTTTCACTGTTGACGTCATCATCACCCATACTAAAAATATAAAACATCAAAGAAACGTATATATAATATAGGAGAAAGCGTGGCAGTTCACAACTTTCAAATCTCATTTTTATAAATTATTCTATAGGTGCATCCGCATCAGAATAAGCGAATGAGGGCAAACGAAATTTGACAAATTATTTTTTCGCTCGTTTTCACAGCTTGCCTATTCATATTCGCAACTATGAGCAATCGTGTGACGGAGGTAGACCACCTGCTTCGCTTGAAATACTGATCTTCTTATATTAAAAAGGCCCAGTAAAACAAATGAAGATTTCTAAACTCCACACTCCAGAGCACAGAATTGAACTTAATGCAAAATCTTTCGTTTGTACTCAGTCTCGTTGTTTTATGTGCACCTTTAAATTAAAATTATTTATTTCTCTTCTCTTTAAGGAATTAAAATCAATCTGTGACCATGATTAAAAACTAAAACTTGTGTATTAATGTTAAAAGAAGAGGAAAAAATAATTTAAATTTCTCATAAGGAGTATTAAACACCGTTAAAATGTTAACCCTAAATGGTTAATGACGTGATAAAATTTTTCAAAAAGCTGCTCTTGCCTGCTCAAAGAACCAAATAAACGAGCAAGCAAGTGAAAGTAGAAATAGCATTATTATATTGTGACGTAATGCATTTCCACTTGCACATTGTGACTCACAATCAATTATTGTATTGTTGTTTTCTTTACGTTTTTCTACAATATTCGGGGAGTGAGTTTGATGTTGAATTAAAATACAAAAATTTGAAATGATTAAAAGATACTAGCATTTTGTACACCGGAGCAGGTATAATAATATTGTTATAAAAAACCAAGCTCAGGATTTTTACCTTAAAAGTTTCTCTCGCTAACATTTTTGCAAATGTATTTGTGGATGGAAACACAGCCTTTTTTGTTCTGCTTTTCAAAGGGGAAAAAATCTCATCTTTGGTTTCTCAGCATACCCTCTTACCCAAAATGTTAAAAAATTATTTGGTCCCCTGACCAATACCTCTCTTCACTCATTTCAGCTTTAGTTTACAACATATGAGCGCTTAAGAAACAAAAACAAAACAAGAGAGAGTAGAGGTTGCGTTACATAAAATAAAAAGGAATTACAGTATTAAACTTTGGTTTAGTCGCTTCCCTCGTACTAAGCTCACTCTTCTAGAAAATATAAATATATGGCAGCGATGAGAGTCAGTTGGTTTAACTATCTTATTCTTTTTCCTCCCAATACAATTCCAACAATATAATATTCTAAAAATTTCCAAAAATTGTCACCATTTTAATTTTCAGGGTGGATGAAAATAGTGAAAGGAGTTTCCAAGTAAAAAATAATAACCGACTGGCAGAAAACTGAATCGCCCTGAGTGATGTTTGTTTCTCAACTGGCTTTGATGTATAGTGTTTCAGGTTGTTTCATTTACAATTGAAATTAAATGCTTGTATGTGAAGCTCATCAATAAAAAAAAAGTTAGAATGAGGGCAGATTAGAAGATTAAACAATAAATCTGGAAACGAGAGCTGTGAGAAGAAGAGTTAATATAGATAGGAATGGTGCTGATGGAGCTTGACCGGTAGTCATGTCTCTCGGTTTGAAAAGTACGTCCCTTATAATATGAACCTTTCCGTTACTAGTTTCCACATCTGCGTCTAAGATTTCCGATATTTCACCATCCCATCGAATGTAAAATCCTAAAAATTGCTCATTTTTAATTAAAAACATAAATTTCCAATTTTTAAATAAACCCACTTCCGTTGCTCTCATAAAAATCGAGTTTTCCGTCAACAGTTTGAAGTGGACCTCCCATTCGCAGTAAATCTTGGATACCATACTCTGAAGTTACGATTAGGTGACGGTTCAAAATCTAATGCAATAATTTGAAAAACAAAACAAAATAAAAAAATATAACTAACAAATGAATTTTTTTACTTACTTTTTTAACGTGGTAGGTATATTGTCCGCTGAATAATTTAGAGTAATCTGACGGATATTGTTGTTTCAGTTTAGCCCAAGCATCATTGTGGGGAACGAAATATGTGAAAGCTCGATCCAGACTCCTAAATTGTTCGTTGTAGTTTTGTTGCATCCCCAATAAAAATGTCTCACTACAATGTTTTTTATAGCAATTAACAGAAAATCTTTGAAAACCAAACAATTTTGATAACTCAAACCTTAAACTAGCATCTGCTTCAAGTTTTTCATAAATAGTGCGATATGGAATTCCCATTACTTTATCAATAATATGAACAATTCCATTGAGGGCTCCAATGTCTGGTGTAGTAATTGTAGCATTCACACCTCCTCCAACTACAGTTATATCTTAAAAACAAAATTACAGTTTTTTAATTTAAATACGAATAAAAAAACATCAACGTTAAATTACTATGATAATTATGTCGAAAGTGAAGTTTTCTAGTTTGATCGTATGTTGCCAATACGGATGTGCCCTGAATTATTTGTTCCGTAGTAAATCTTTGTTGTGAAACGTGCAACTCAAGCATCTACAAATGATATTAACAATTATTCAATATTACAAACAAAAATTATTATGTTTTACTTGTTTAACTTTTCTGGCATCGCCGTAAACCAATTGAAGTCGAGATGGATCAACGTTCCGAAACGCTTCATTTGAAGGCGCAAACACGGTGGCGTCAAATTTGTTTAGTCTATCAAGTAATTCCGGATTATGCTGCGAAAGAACATGATGAAACTCCCTATCCAAACGCAGTAAAAACTTATTAGAATCTAGACTAATCGGTAACTCATGGGACATTGGTTTACTTACCTAAGTTGAGCGTTTTGCTGCAATATTTGATCTATGTTCTTATTAATAATAACGAGTGGATTTTCAATCAGATGAACCACGCCATTTTTCACTGGAATATTGGCTTTTATAATCTTGGCTACCACAGTTCCTTTGGGATACATCGGATATCCAACCAAAGTATTACTTTGCACAGTAACTAAAACACCATCACTCAATAGTTAAAACAAAAACCCCTTCACATTTAATTATATTTATCTTACGTTCGTAACCGCGTCCGTCATTAATAGATTCGTTTCTCATCGTCACAACTACTTTAAGATTTTCACCGAATGCTAAAGTTTCTTCGGCTGAGGGTGGAAATGCTTTTGTGAAGAAAACCTTGTTAGGAATAACGTGGCTGTCAATTACCTTCAATTTTTTTAAAAAAGTTAATTTAAAGTGTTTTTCCTTTCAAATATTTAAAATAAAACCTTATCATCCACCCGATTCCACGTTTCAGGATTGTTATTTCCGTTCACCGGTAAGAAAAATGTATGCCCTTCTCCTCCTTGAAATATCATAGTTTTTCGAAACTGAGTTATTCGCTGCTCAAACATCCTGTAAATACGCAATAAATATTAATAGGCTATTTCCTCATACAAATAGCAGATTCAGAAACTGTTCGAATAAATTAATATATAAGCCTACTGATGAAATTTTTTTTAGTATGAAAAATAATCCCAATTTGAATATATTTTAGCTCGAAAAACTCAAGAATCCTTTAAATGTCATTAATTTAGATAGACATTTTACAAACAAGAAAAAATTAAGAGCTTCACGCCGGATTTTAAAATATAAATTAAATCGTGAAAAGCACCATTTATTCCTTATTCTTCCGCTATCCTAATTAATTTATTTAATAAAGAAAGAAATATTTACCCGAGTTCCTCAATAATGTCGTAAGAATTAGGATTAGCAAGTATTCTGTAAGCAGATGGATTCCTAAAATTTGGATCGTCACTTTGTGGAATTGTAGGTTCCAAAACCTCATCAATAACGTGTAAAATTTGTTCTGATCCATCAACCGATTTGCCTTTTATGTCCATGCGCACAATTTGCCCTTGGTTTGCATAGTGAATTGGCCCGGAAGAAGACGACTGTGTATTTACCCAAATGGGAAGTCCGCCGAGAACCTCCGTAGGGAGAACAGCAGGAAAACGATCAGAAGTAATCGATGACTTCACTGAAATATTAACAACAATAAAAAAAAAAGACTAAAACAAGTTCCAAATGTTATACTACGAACCTATGTGATAGTCAAGTAAGTGTGCAGTTCTTGGGTTAGCGCCTCGGAACTTCCTCCAAGCTTCGTCATTAGGAGCGAACACGGTCATCTCAGAATAACGAAGCATTGCTTTAATCCTTTCGCTATTTTGAATTAAATTGTGAAACTAAAAAAAAAAAAAGAAACAATTACATAAATGAGATAAAATCTTTACACAAATATAAACATCAATATTGTGCGGCACGCTCAATTTATTAATAAGTTATGTAGCAAATGAGTTGTGCGCCGATGTAGGTCATTCCTCTCCATTTTAATCAATATGCACCATCATGATTATTTAACCGCAAAGCTTACAACCAGCGACATTATCATTCAATTTTTTTTTTTTTTTAATATTATCAATATTGTAGAAAAATTTATTAATCTAATAAAATCGTGATAAACCATCTTCAAAACAATTTGTGAATTTATTAGCAAAGAAAATATTTCAAGACTACTTAAAAATTTGGACAAGGACAAAAAATAAATCCAGCAAATCGTTGTTGTTTTTTTTTAAATACTGTACATGTAAAAGATTTATAAATACACCAATCACTCTCTAATGAATGAATTCAAAATACTGTAATTGATTAAAACCTGATCAATTTCGCAAACCATTTCACTATATAAAACGAAAATTTTGCTTATTTGGGGTTCTATGACCTTTTTTTTATTATTATTTTAGATTTATTTATCCAATAAGAGTTTCACTCAAGTATTTTTCGAACTTGTAGGACCAATAAAAGAAACAAAATTAACCACGTACATTGTTAAAGTGGCCAAGCTAAGTTGAATAATTTTTTGATTTTAGCTCACAATCTATACCCTCATTTAGCACAATAACATAATCCGCCGTGTATAACGAAAGAATACGGAATGCCACACATTTTCTGCAATACGGTAATGACATTCCTCCAGATTTTTATAATTACTGTACGTTGTTGTTGCAAATGAGCATACTGTAATTACGAGTATAAAGGTAAAATCTTAAATTTTATTGGAGGTGAAAATGCTTTTTTGCTGCAACAAAAACAAACAAAAATAATTTATAGTTATGTCGTTGCTGCAGCAAATAAACGCCATGATTGCTTTATCAACACTCGCTGCTACCGGGTTTTATTTCAATCTCGTTTCCAATGATCTCAGTTTGTTATACTGTACCATTTCACTAAATCTATGTTGCAGTTACCAAATAAAAAAAAAATTAAATATGTAAGCAAATTTGGAACGAATTTGACCAAGTTCTGGAATCTAGAATGTTCTCGTTTGAGATGCTTTTAATTTAATAATTAATAAAACCATTAAAACGATTAATAAAACCATTTTTGTTGCACTTACATCAAGACATGAAAATCATGACCAAATCGTTAAATCTAGATTTAGAAATTTGATAACCCGAAATTAAACCTACAGTACCGGCAACTAAAAATATACAATATTTAAAAATTAAGCGTATACTGTATCAATATCCATTATCAATTTAACCGTAGATAATATAAACTAAATAGAAAATATAATAAATCTAGTTTGATTTGATTGATTTTTAATCAGGTTTGCACCGTTATAAAGAATTTGCTATACAACGACAAATAATTATAATTTCCGCACTAAAATATAACCCACTATTGTGACGATTAAATTTGTTTTTAAACTCCAACAGCAATTTCAGATTATGCGCACAGCCTGCAACCGTATAAAAAAAGCCTTGGCTGTCATTAATTAGACTGTATTAAACATAAAAAAATAAATAAATAAAAACGCCTCCACTTTTTGACCTCAAACAGCTTCTGCGCAAACATAAGAGGTTTGGTTACAGCATCATCTCTCGTTGCCAGAACAACCATCATCGTGACAGAATACCCGAACATATCTTCTGCGAACGAAAATGTCGCGGAGGGAGAGAGAGGGTAAAAAAAAAATAAACTTCTACTCTCGATACCCTACAAACTAAAATTTCAATAAAATTCATATATATCATTGGTGTCTACTGAGGCATAAAGGAATTATTTTATGGAGCCAGTTTAATTTGTTAGACCAAAGATTCACTAAACAAATGTCAGTTAATCCATACAGTCATTAAAATATTTTATAACGTATGCTAGCAATAAATAATATGCGTAGAGTATCTAATTTATTAATTTTTTTAATACATGTAATTATAAGCTTACTCCGAAACCTTGCCAATACTGTAGACTATTTCATTTAATATACGGTACCGGTATTAAAATTATTAACGGTAACTTTTTCATCAGAACTTATATCAAAGTTGAGTTTAAAATAAACAACTTGGTGTATATTTTAATGATTTTAATTATTTATGTAATGTCAAGTTGAATTTTATTAAATGTAATAGTGCTTCAAGGCCATTATATGCACTCAACTCAGTCACAACTAGATAATTATGACATTTGTGCGGAGTATAAGATAAAGCTACAGTTCTACTACCGGTACTACTCGTATTATTCTAAAAATCTGATACATACGGTAGAGATTTTGCGGACAAGGTTTTTCCCTCGTTCTTACGCTTAAATCCACTTCTTATATCGTCGGAGTTTGGCATTTGGACTTAATAATAATTGTTGCATTAAAAATGATTAAATGTAGATGAATAAATACATTCCAAACTCCGACGATAATAATTATAAGAAATGAACTTAAGCATACGAACGAGGAAGAAAGCTTGACCGCAAAATGCCTAAAACATTTCGTTTTTTACATGTTTTTAAAACATTAAAGTATCTCCTGTTTCCAAAAACCCTCATAATATTAAATTAATTTTAAAGTTACTGTACTGGTTTTCTGAAAAACGAATCGCACTTACTAAGTTGCTTTGATGAAATGACGAAAACTTTTGGTTATATATGTGCCGTAATTTAATTTGAAATCTTAAACATGTAATAAATCAAAAGAAAAAAATATTATCTAATATGTACATGTACAGTAATTTAAAAAACAATGATTTTGCTTTTGCTCTAAGAAGTGTTTTCGAAAATTATGCTTTTTCGAAACCGTCAAATCTTAATATAATTTAAAACGACGTCAAAATTAATTGTCCACTTTGAACATACAGGACAGAACGCGCGCATTTTGGAAACCGGAAATGACTTTATAAAACACTTGGTAATAGATTTAATTCATAATTAAATAGTGTAGTTTTAAAGACATTTACCTAGTTTATCGTACTGTCTTGTATTTACATAATACAAAAATTTGATGTGTTACGTGCAAAGGAGACTTCAGAGACAAAAACGCTTAAGCCATGTAGCGCATGTCTGAAAATATGTCCTGTGGTCCCTTAGCACGTAATATAATTATTATGTGAACTAAGGTGATGAAATAATCTTGTGCAGTGTACATGTATTTCCATTGTTGACAACTTAAATTTCTAAAGTTAATTGAGTGCGCGGTTGATACGCAATCTCGACCACCCAAATTTTTCTCCTCTTTCCCATTGAACCATTCATTTATTTACTCATTGTGAAGCATGTAGACATATTGTGCTGACCGACGGAAATAGCCAACTACGCTATATGCTCCGTATTTAAGTTTCAAAAATAAAAAAATGTTGAATCATAATTAATCCACCACCCTGCCTCAATTACTGAGGAGACTTGAGGTTTTTGTGTTTGCTAACTTGACTGAATTAAATCGGAAATCCTTAATTCAGAGCACATTTACTATTGTGAATGTGTCATTGAAGGTACAGTACGCACTGCATTAGCAGTTTGAGCTGATCCCCTGGCACTTGCCCCATCCCCCCAAATGGGTTATGACGTCATGTTTATAGCCGCAACACTGCTCATTCCAAGCCCTCGTTCCCTCGCTTTCATCCCGGTGATTGTCATGGATACCAGTCAACATGGCGACATCGCCTTTCTCATCCACCTCCATTTACAACGTTAGACGCAACTTCGAAATTAAAATACTCTACTAAAAAAAATGCGTGAATAATAGATGAGATATCATACGCATAAAAAAATTATAAGATAGAAAAAAAAAAAAATACAAAAAATGCGAACAAATCCTTAACCTTGTTTTTTGTTGAGAAAACAAGATTCTTGATACTATTTTCGAAAAGAGAAAGCGGGTTAGTTGTACAACAAACAGTGTATTTCGAGCTTAAGATATTAATGGAGCTTCTCCGATCTAAAATTAACAACACATTTTAAATTGAAAGAAGGAAGGAAAATAAATAAAAAAATTATTTATTTATTCCGAGTGATGAAATGAAGGCAATGTATGAGCCAGATTAACGAGTGGTGGTGGGCTTTAGGTTTAAGTTTCACAATAATAAAAAAAAAACACAAACAAACAGGAAGCGTCGTTTCTATCGTGTTTGATGCAATTAGAGAGACTCTTGATGTAGATCACGTGAGCTCAAAAAAAAAATGAATTCAACTATAACCTCGGCCCTCCGTTCCCACACTAAAACTCAGCTCCCTCGCTCTCTGTCCCTGTCGAAAATCTAAAAAAAAAATCTATAGCAGGACAAATTACCAGACAAAACAAAACAAATATAATCGGAGAGGGGAAATTAATCAAATGACAAAAAACCACCAAAATAGCAACATTCTTTTTTGTAGTTAAATTCATCTCCTTTTTTTTTTTTTTTTTGGAGAGGTCTCGTTTCCTCTTTCCGCGAAATATTCTTAATTCGACGCGGAATCAATTTTGATATTTGCAGTGCGGGATTACGTCAATGATGCTCTAATAAAATGGAAGTGATGACGTCACGGAATGTGCAAAGGCGTCGACCGTTCACTCGCATAACCTAATCCTTCAAACACAATAAATCCTGATCAAATTCGCTTTCAATTTGCGCGATATTATAATTAATGTCACATCATTTTCATTTGCATAATAATAATCATCGACGTAGGTGCATAAAAATTAATTTTCTAAAGTGATGCTAACACGCATGAAAATATTTGCGATTAAACGAAGGTCAAATATTAAAAAAAAAGAAGACGCCAATATTAATTCATATAACCCGGCGAATCTATCTAATTGCGCACAATATCAATGTAATAAATTTAAAAAGAGAGAAAATTATTTTCACTTACTTCAGTCAAATCTTTTTCCGTGCTTATTATTTCTAAAATGTCTCTGGAATAAACTAGAGGTGCGACGCTCAAAATTATTGTCCACAAACACAAAGCGCGTAAGAAATTCTTCTCCATTTTTTTTTTCTTTTTCTATCTGCTTCTTATTAAAACAATGTATCCAATCCGTAAAGTAATAATCAAATTACCCTTTGAGTTGCAACCAAAAAAAATAAAAATTACTGAGTATTAATTTCTGGCGGGCAATGTGTTGGACAGTGACTGCAGCAGTGGTGAAAAACGGGAGGAGAGGCGGCGGCGTTTCCAAACAACAACCGTTGTCATACAACAACACGCTCTCTTCGGCGGCACAAATGCACGATAATCCAAAAAAACCAAATTGCTGTTTATCACCTAACTCGTTTCTCCAACATTCCTATCTTCCGACTAGAAAATTTGACGCCTTGAATGAAAAACAATTTCACATAAGATCGGTCATTAAGCGCAGAAAAATACGGAGAGGGGGGGGAAAAAAAGAAAAAGCCTTCGAACAGCTTCCTCGACTACTGTACAGCGTCTACAGGAGGACACGCCCTGCTCAATGCGCAAACTCAGTCAGCGTGTATTCGTGCGCGTCATATTTCACTCATTCGCGACGCTCCTCTATGACGTCATCCCGCTGTTTACTCATCGCCAGAAAGCTTGAAAGGGGAAAATCTGATTTTTGTATGAATAATTTTTATTTACCGGTATATTGATTTTTATAAATTAATTTAAATATTTGAGCGCGTTTTAAATGCTATAATGTTAGAGGCTTTTGAATCTTACCTTTTAGCGTATCATGGTCCACCCTAAATTAATGAAGTCTTAACAAAATTCCCAAAATTTATTTGATTTCGAAGATCATAATAATTATTTAAATCAATTTTTTTTTAAAAAAACAAAATATGCAACAAACAAACAAAAAAAAAAAAAGAACCGTTAAGATGTTTTTAAAAAACAACAATTCCTACCTGAAAATAAATTTTGTCCTTTTTTTAATATATTTTTACTGAAAATATTAATCTTTTCGGAGATTGTTGAACTCTGCTTTTCCTGCATTCACTAATGCTTATTTTGTACATGTACTGTAATTTTGTACACTAATACAGACAAAAGTTATTGAAATGATACCGTCAAACAAGAAATTTATATCTGTCGAACTGGATTTCCTTTTCGAGGAAATGCGAGGAATGAATTATTACAGTATTTTCTTTTTTTGCATTGAATTTTTTTATGAATTTTTTTTTAAAATAAAATATTATGACCTAAAACTATTTTTGAGGAATGTTAGAGGACAAGAATTACTACCTAAAAATAAAACAAATTTATTTTCCTAGTCCTAGCTTTAAGCAATTATTATCTACTAACCCTCAATCTTAGATGAAAGTTAATGAATATATAGCCTAGGGATGAATAGCAAAACCGGATCATCTTAAAACCATCCCTCCTTAACTTTTTTTTTAATAATAAACATCACACATCAAATTTTAAAGTCTTGGTTTCATAATACTGTACTGTATTACCCTTTCTTCTCAAATTATTTGTTTTCTTGGTACTGAAATTTGTTGCTTCTATCATTTTTATAAATTTTTAAATGTCGCTATTGTGAACATGAAAAATAAATGCCTCATTTCATTCGTGGAGCATCTTTAAATAGTCTATAAATAATTTTTTTTTTTAAAAAGAGCAATTTATCCATCTACTGTACTTTGAAATAAGCGAACGTTGGTTTGAGCACAATTTCTCTGGTTTGAATCATCATTTTGAACTCAATTAGGCCCTATCGTAGCATTGTGAAATTTCAAATTATTCTATGAACAAAAGAATGTTAAATGATGCTCCAAAGCGGCCAGCACGAAATTCAAGAACTGCTCCTCTCAATTTACGCGAGGGTGGTAAAATATAATGCTAAATACACGAGTTAAATTGCATTTCTATTAATAAACTATAAATAACAGAAGAGTAAAATAGAAGCTTTTACAAATTCTGAACTAGAATTTTGATTTGCTGTCGCTCAAAAGTTTCATATTATTAATTTATCTTCCATTCATTGTAATTTAAAAAAACATGAACGAACCTGAGACACGTTTCTATTCAAAATATTATGAAGCATTTATCCTCCAGTTATCAACATGAAAAATGTTTGCGTACGAACTTTTATCTTATCTGATTGCAAATATACCAAGATTTTCATAATAATTACGTTCATTAAATCTTACTCGCGCTACTGATGTGTTTGTTAAGTTATTTTATAACGACGTTAATTCAATTTTTTCTCGAAAAATGTTGATAAATTATTGGAAAAGAGTTTTAAGATAGTGATCATGCTGACTAAAAATGAATCGCCTCCTTTATTCAAATATACCAATGCAAAATCAATTTGCTATTTGAGCCAACAATACATCTCATTCTTTTCTATGTCTATTTAGATTTCGTACACAAATTTTTTTTTTTAACGATAAATTCACCCAAAAAATATTTTAAAAACCATTTTCTGAGCATTTAGTGTAGATTTTTTTTTTTAGTTTTTAAAATGTCGCCAGCTTTGTCAAACGCAAAGATAAGTTATGGATACCAATTGGAACTACTAAGCTCTCCGTTTTCACTCGCACAATTTTAACTTTTGAGGCTTTTTATATAAAGAGAAGATAGTCAATCAATCTAGACTCTAAGTATCTTCTGATATATTACAAAATCTAAATATTTAGTTTTCTCATAAAAAAACATTTACTAAATCTTATTATAGCTGTGAGTAATCGTTGAGAAAACAAAACGCAATCAATTGAATCATTTCATATTAACATTTAAATTATTTTCTCTTTTCGAAAAATGTCACTACGATTAATTAACATTATACAATAAAAAATCAAACTTCATAGAATACCTTCTTATATGTAAAAAAAACCATTTGATCACTACAAATACTATCAAATTGTATTTGGCTGATAAAATCCATCCTCCGAAAAATTCAATTTCAACAAGTTTCTCTCACACTTTTATGCAAAAAACGAAAAACAAAAGCTTTCGTTGAACGTTTTTCATTTTTTTTTTATCTTTTTAAAAAAACGCGCATTGACTACTATCATCGGTAAAAGTTATTTAGTTACTTATAATATTATCATAATATATGTGTATTGAGGTTGCTACAATGCTAGGCGAGGGAATGAATAGGATTCGAGAATAAAGGTAGGTATTAAATGGAAAGTTAGGAGATCGAGAGGGGGCAAGTGAGAAAGAACACGTGGGAAGAGACATCGTTTCAAATCATCTTCTAATAATCTACGAATTTTTAAAAACTTGCGATAAAAACACTGAATAATTTGTTATCAGCTGCTTGCTTAATTAACAATATAAGAAAAAAGAACTTTTCAGTACGCGTTTGGGATGGGAAGAATGGAGCGAGAGATGTCGCCGTTGTTTTCATTTGCGAAAAGTAGACACTTCATTTACTCAGATCATTCGTACGGGAGGCGAAAAGCTGGCGAATATGACGACGCAATCAAATGACTAGGAATGGATTTTCGCACTCCAACTTTCTAAATTTTCATCAACAATAACATGCACGCACACAATAAAAATAAAAAAAAAAAAAGCAAAAAAAAACAAAACAAAAATTCCTTTCGTTACTTATAGCAAAAAAAAATAATAATAATAAAGACCTAACGTGATTATAATTTTTTCCTTTCCCTCTCACGTGATAACATCTTCATTTTTAGAATCAAGTCAGGCGTCAGATGAAGTGTTCTTGATAACTTTTGTTTTCCCTACGCTGTCATGGAACAAGAGCGTGGCCGACTTTAACCTTCTTAGATTCATTCATTGCGCTGCACAATAACTTTTCCCAATCTTCTACAATTCCTTAGCTTCCATCTGTGGTTTTGTTTCAGAAATTTCCAATAATAATCATTTTGTCGATTTTAACAGTGCAATAATAATGTAATATTTGTAACTTAAAATAGTCCGACTGAGTTTTTTCCCCCTTTTTTTTGTTGCTTTCGATTACAAAAAACGGAAGAAAAAAAAAAATAATAATATTATAGTTATAATAAAAGCAATTTAAAAAGCAAATATTAGCCTCGCGGTCCTAGTTTTCTTTCTTTCCCCGTCATCATCATCATAATGGAGATGAGAATAGTTACGAATGTTAAGATAGATATATGTATATATACAATTAAATTTATATATACATATAATTATCTAAAAAAAAGGCATGGATCGACTTCTCTCTCAACTCCACACACTTACGTACATTGTTACAGTACACTACACAACGACGATAACGTAGACAACATTGATGTCAACACATTAGTAAATGTTTAAGGCCAAGTCCGCTTTGTGGGTGAGAAGCCACTTCAACCGACCAACTAATATTTTTCTCTTATTTTTTTTCTCCCTCCATCTCTCTATTCGTCATTGATGCACACACGTACACACACACTGCTTC
Source organism: Polydesmus complanatus (assembly GCA_034692225.1). NCBI lineage: Eukaryota > Metazoa > Arthropoda > Diplopoda > Polydesmida > Polydesmidae > Polydesmus > Polydesmus complanatus. The sequence goes on from JAQGAZ010000039.1 coordinate 109,061, forward strand.
AAGCGCACATTCAGATCTACCATAGCCACCCATAGCATCACCCCAGCAGCCGCGAGCGCTTTTAACAGACTTTGTAAAACGAAGCTGAGCACATTGATCGGAAGAGAATTGTCTCGTCTCTTCCGTAAGGAGGATCCGAATTGTATTTTTATGATTTCTTGGGTAAAGTTCACTTCAAAAAGTGTTGTTGAGTGGATAATATGAGAAAAGCGAAAGAATAAAAGAAGTAGAGCTGTTTAACGATTGAAAATCCATCGCTGAAAAAGTACAATCACATGAGAGGCAAAACCTTTTAAAAAAAAAATAAAGCAAAAATTAAAGTTACTCCATTTTTTACTTTTGCAGAACCAAAAATTAGTGTGGAAAAGAAAGACGCAGTTATTTTTTTTTAAGTACAAAACAGATGTTTGCGCATCGTGTGGAGCCTTGAAGAGCTTGATCCGATGCTGAATATTAAAAGTCAAAATAAAGGATGAAGAAGAAAATGTTTCATGTTCTTGTTAAGATGTTGTTGCGTGAACCAGTGTGTCACGAAAGAGCCTTCAGAGAGGCTCACAAACACACACACACTAAAAAACAGCTTAATCCACTTGGTTCGTAGGTTTTGTTTTAGGCAGCTCCAAAATGGAGAACAATTTGTTTCTTCACTTCCATAGTTAAAAATCAAAATGTCATTACACCAAATTGTACTCCTTCAAATTCAACTGAAGAATCGTGTCTTTGACAGCGGCAAACACAAATCTAATGTTTTCAGTGTCTAAAAAAAGCATAACAAACATTATTAATACACAAACATTTACGTCAAAAGCCTTAGCTTTTATGGTGTTCAATCACTCAATAATTAAAATAAAATTATAACTTATATTAAAAAAAAGACTGAAATTTTGTGACTAAATAATATTCTAAAAAAAAAAAGATAAATTTTCTCTAAACGAATGAATAATAATCAAATATTATTTTTATAAGGCAAAACTCAAATCATTTTTGCTACGTGATTACGTAGTTAGTACTTTATCATTACGTTTTATAATAAACTAAAATGTTAACAGAATTGTCAAACTGAAAGATAATTGTGACTTAGCTTGATTTTGCAAGCAGTGAAAGAACATATTTACACCATAAATGCTAAAAGTTACAGTAAAATTTTTTTTTCGATGTTCTTGTACCTGTTGCGCAAGTAAAGTGAGAATAGATGATCTTTTCACTATCGGGATTGAGGTCCACAAACATTTTGAGAATAAATTCCCTAGCAGCAACCGCATCTTTCTTAGGACCTGTATAAAAACAAAGCATAGGCATTGAATAAATACGATAGTCTCAATAATGACAATGTGACCGACAGAACTCGCCGTCATATTCCGGGAAATAGTCTACTAGATGAGAGTACATTATTTTCTCCTCAAGTAAATCCTTTTTGTTTAAAAATAAAATGACAGAAGAATTTTGAAACCAAGGATAAGTAATAATTGTTTTGAATAACGCTTTACTTTCCTCCATTCGATTCTAAAATTTTTTAAAAAAAAATTAAATCTTTTCAAGCAAAAATTTAAAAAGTTTAAAATATAATTACCTCATTGTCCGATTCAAACAAAATTTGATCATATTCACTTAAGGCGACTAAAAAAATGATTGACGTTACATTTTCGAAACAGTGAATCCATTTGCGTCTTTCAGACCTCTGCCCTCCCACGTCCACCATCCTATAATAAATCCAAAACAAAAAACCGTTAACGAAGTAATTAACCACATCTGAATAAATCAAATACCCACCGAAATATGATGGAATCTAAGTCAAAAGGGTACTCGATAATTCCTGTTGTAGGTACTCGCACTCTAAGAATGTCCTGTTCGTTTGGTAAATAATTTGGCTCTGCTATTCTGTCGATATCATTTAAATAACTATGAGGGGGAAAAAAAACGTTATTACGTATAAAATTTAGGTAAAACCAATTTTACAACTTACTATTTAGCTGAATCAGTAAGTTGATACTCCCTCCTCCGATCGTAGCATTCTAAAATCCCGTCATCACGCCACAGCGACTTAATAGCACTAACGTACGGCGGTTCGAAGGTTGTCACCGTTTCATAATCCACTTGCCGAACTAATTTGGCATTTTCCTGCAAATAAAAAATTCAGAATAAAATAATAACAAGGTATCAAGATAAACAAAAATTTGTTTTTACCGGATTGGAAGAATCTTTATACTGAATCTTTAGCATCTCCATGGCTTTTATCATACTCTGCATAGCCATGAATATATTTTGGTAAACCAACTTGATATAATTTCTCTTATCATCCTCGGAATAACCGGAACCGTGAATTATTCGCATCTGCTTTATAAACGTACTTTTGCCAGATTCACCAGTCCCTGAAAAATATCAGTCAAACATTAATACCAAACATAAAAATATGCAAACAAAGAAAATATCAACTTTTTTCAATATACTGTAGTAATTTCAATCGAGTAATCACATACAAAAACTCGCAAAAACTTGTGGAAAGCGTGACTCAGCCGAATATGAACACCTGTTAATATTACAACCATCACTACTACTATTACTTTAAAGCAACAAACAATGAAAGATAAAAATCAAAACTTGGAAGAAAAATGTACATGTACTTGCTTATAATAAAATATTACGACTTTTTTTTCCGCGATTTTCATTCGTGCAAAAATAAAAATTAAACCAAAAAAAAAAAAAAATCAGAAGAAAAAAATATATTTCTAGACCTACTTCCAGGTAATTGTTGTGCATCAAATTAAATACAGTATTCATATGTAAAAACTACTTAAGTGGTAAACATAATTTAGTAAAGTATAATCTATTAATTGAAAAGAAAATAAGTATAGTCGAAAGCAAATTGAGATAAAAATACAAATAATAACTAGGCTTGGATGAAATGAGAATAAAAGTTTTAATTACAAGCCCAAATAAAGGTGATGAAAGCAGCAAATAGGGCATAGTGCCATAATCATTAGCAACAATTTATTAGAATAATAAATGTCGTTTCGCAATCATTTGGCATTTAATTTAGAGGATGCACCTGACATTGATAACTTTATGTTTGACCACATCCTACAGCTATTAGTTACCACCGATCAAAATGTTTTATTTTCCTTTATTAGAAATGTAAATATTGATATACCGTCTCTCCCCTCCAACTCTTTCGTTTTTAATATTTTGCACCCAGCTATTAAGTCAGTGAACGTATGTATATAATATATTATAATATACACGTTGTCTATATTTAATTTGAAATCAATTTTCGATACAGCAATTATTTGAAAAACAGTGGTGACAGCACACTAATTACGAGAGTGTACACCTGAATATTTGACCTCTTTTTTTTTTTTTTTTTAAATCCAAACAAAATATAATACACATGACGTTGTTGAGTCACGTCATCTGTTAATAAAAAAAACTTGTACATGTAATTTCAGACTCAGTTTTCCTCCTAGGCTAATTGGGGACGATTTGCCGCTCTCATCAAAATTCATCACAATTTATCGAATGAAGAATTTTGAAAGCAAAGATGAAAAAGAAATTGATAAATAAACAAGAAAAAAAAGTCGACTATTCCAAACTAGGCGATGCCGCTAGTTTTATTGCAAATATGTTTCGAGTCTATTCTCACGTCGCCTTCAAATACGCGACTCCCACTAATAATCTTTTATCACAATCTTCGGATAACATCGGTTCAAACTCGCATACAAATTCAAACGCACACACGTTTCTAGTCGAGCTGAATGAAATAACAACAAGTTAATACTAGTATCTTTGGAAGAGATCGAGATGTTAATTTTATGTAATAGATTTGTGAATGACTTTTGACGTGCGCGTAGTGACGGCTAAACGTTAGCTCTCGATCAGTAGGCCTATAGATTCTGTGTTGGCGACTGAGGTCAGAGTAGCTAGAGAAGGGTAGAAAAAGGGTTATATTAAAATCTATCGTTTTAATTCACTTACCTAATAATAATAGTTTTAATTCTCGTCGAGCATCTCTTTTATCCTTCCTTAATTGACGTTCAATTTCTTGATTAATTCGCTTTTGCTCTTTGGCTTCTTCGCTTAGGCAACACGCCATGTTGGAATTCCCACTGCTAAGCGAAGCCTCTCGTAGCGGAGCTCGGCCTCGCTGCTTATGGTGCCGTTGCTCACTCACCAAACACGGCCTCAATTCTTCCTCTTTCTCCTTCTGCTTCAAATGCGATCGACAAACCCAACGTTCACCGCTTTGCAATTCCAGCTTTTCACAGGCGCAAACCTTGACGACCGAAATGATAAGATTAAACTAGTCAACTCAGTTCAAGATAATAAATACAAAAAAAGATAATAATAGCGAATTAAAACACCGCTTAACCACACCGATTCTTATTCTCCATTAAAATTATTCGCCGACGCCGAGTCTTCGCACACCGTCAACGATGGGTGTGGTTAGTCTGCTACTACATTCCACAACCCTCCCTCCCTCTCGATTTTTTTTTTTTTTAGAAAAATTAATTTGAACTCATCAATTAGATTAAAATTGTTTTTAAAAAACGACTTACGAATAAAAATTATTATTAAAGTATATAATGATTTTTTCAAAGTTTATATTTATTTTAGATTTCTTTTTTACATTTTATTTTCATTCAAGGAGGAGTATAGAAAGCGGAATAAAGGCGATAAGTGCGCATGCGCGAATAAAAACTTCCATTAATAAATAATTATCACAATAAATTTAATCTTATTAGTTCAACAATCATTTATAATAATACCCCCTTTTAAACATACTTTTTTTTTGTTCTCTCGTTAATTTATGAATTAAATGTATTGACATATCAAAGCTTTACTCACAACAAAGAATTGAATGTCACTTAAAAATATTTTCTTTTGAAGATAAAGAATATTTTCCTTTTAAATAAAAGCTTTTTCTCGTCAAATTACGTCGTGATCGGAAAAATTTGTAACACTCAGATGCCCCCGAGGCAAATGAAATGGTACTCCCACTTTCAACGTAATGAAACGGTATCAACACTTAATACAAATTCGTTAACAAAATAGAAATCGAACGAGGAATGAAATATTCGTGGAAATAATTGCCAAACAGTATTTTACACAAATTTACACATGATTTCACGCAATGTCATCGCGTAACGGAATTATTATCATTAAGGTGAAATTTAAATAAATTAACAAATCACCCTATTCAAATCTAATTCCACTGTCTCGAGTCGTAGCTTCAGCAATGGTTGATAGCCGATCTCAAAAAGTTATTTTATATATTTTAACTTTCTGATTGATTTGTTCTCATTTCTTTGCTGGGGAACCAGAAGCTGACAGCGATTCAAGTTTCCTTTTGTATTTGGCCGCTTCCTGTTCCTTTTTTCTAAATTGCAATTCAAATTCCTTGGCAATCCTTTGTGTTTCTTGTAATTTACGAGCTAATTCTTCATGAGAAAAATTGGCAAAATTTTCCTATAAAACCAGATCAAAAAAACCATATTAAAAAAAATGTTAAATCCAAATTGGTCGGCTCAATATTTTACATGTGAATCTTCCTTAATATTCCGTTTCATCCTCTTTGATGGGCCATCTCGTAATTCCTTCTCCAACGCCAATAGCGCATCTAGAAACAAATTTTGTGATTTTAATTAAGACCTTGATATTAATAATTATAACTGCACCAATTAACCTGGATCAGCAACAACGATAGAATTTCCCGATTCAGTTACTAACGATGGTATTTGAGATTGGTCCGTTACAATCGTTATTACTTTCTAAAAATTACAAAAATAACATTTATAAGAATAAACCAATTAATACAGTATAATGTTAAATAACAAATTACTTGATTTCCAAAAGATTTTGAGTTTCTTTGATTATTTGTTTTTTTCTGCCAATTCAAAGCCATTTTTCCAGCTTCTGAATACGATCAAAAAGGATGGCAATATTCAAAATTTACGTTTAAATAAAAAATGTAGTATTTTATAATTACCCGTTAACGATATAGTTTGTCCGCTTTCTAACGCGTTGGCAATAATAGAAGGTTCATTTTGCATCATGGCAATTCCGTGTTGTTCTAACCATTGTAATGTATCAGTTGCTAAATAAAAGTTCCAATATACAATCTTTTCAAGTACATCACACGCATAATTATTATTTACACAATATACCATCGTCAGCCTCTTCCTGCTTTATGTCAATTTTATTTGTACGCCGTCGCTGCAAAGAAACCGTCACTTCGTCAATTGCGTCTAAACTTGCTTCGACCGCGTCTTCGTCCGCATCCACATCTTCCATTTCGTTTAGACCGATTGTGTCGGTTTCTGTCCCTTCATCGACTCTTCTTTTCCCTTGATTTCTTGTCTGAAATATTTCAAATTATATTATTATACGAATAATCGAAACAAAATATCCTTAACCGTTAAAATGTTTGGGAAATTGGGAATGCAAAATAACTGTAAACAGTAATAAAAACAAATGGTGAATAACACTGTATACTACTGCTAATAAAATGTAATACTAAACTTCTTTTATAATGTTTAAGGCTACTAATCATAATAAATTAATATCATAAAAAAGATTAAAAACTTTAAAATTTGCGCAACAACTACCGGCAATAAAACAATATTTTTCTATTGATTAATTTTATTTTCATTAAAAAAAAATTAATACTTATGGTGCTGCAACCGAATCTTTCAGTTACCGGTATATTCTACTTCAACAAGGGTTCAACCTTTTTCAGAGAATGAAATTCCCTGACTATCTACAGTATACTATAAATAATTTTTATTTTGCAACGATACTGTGAGGGAAATAATAATGATACCTATTCTAGCAAAATGTTTAGGAAAATTATTGTAAAATGTTTGGGAAAGTTAACGATATTTTGAAGAAAATGAACGATATTTTTAGGCGTATTTAAAAATGAACAAAATCGTGGAGAAAATCTTCGAAATTTAAGAAAATGAACGACAAGATGGGTATTTCAACTAGCCAAAGTAATGGAAACCGATATTTTTGGGCGTCTTATGCGAGCGAGGAAAAGGGAATAGGTGATTTAGCAAATTTGGAAAAAAAATACCGAGTAATTAATAATGCTGTTTTAGCGCGAAATTACTAATAATTTGGTAAAGAATGTTTCGCGCATGCGTGCCACGTGGTCTTCCTTTAATTGGTAATTATGAACATAATAATAATTAACTAATGTTCATTATTTTGGCCAGTAGTCTACATGTATAATTTTGATTAAAAAATATATATATTCCAGGTCAAACTTGATATTCCCTGATTTTCCAGGAATTTCCCTAACTTTTTCAAATTTGTTTACTTTCCTGGTTTTTTAAAGATGTGGGAACCCTGTCAACTTACTATAGTTCTTAACAAAAAATATACCGTCAAATAAGAAATTACCGTTAAAAGATCGACTAAATCAAGTCTTCCGTTATCGGAGGCAACTGTAATTGGTGTCTTCTCAAATTTACTTTGACAGTGCACGTCCGCACAATACTCCAACAGTCGAACTATAACATCGATGTGTCCCCTTTCCACAGCCCAATGCAGAGGCGTCATTTTTAACTGCAATAAATCTCAAATTTTATATACTGTAAATCAAATACAAACTAATGAAGCGGTAAAACCCTAAATACCATGTCTTTAGCATCGACGTCTGCGCCATGTTTAAGCAATAACTCAACTATGTCTAGGTGACCTTCTTGCGCAGCTACGTGGAGAGGAGTTCGATCAACTTTTGTCCTTGCGTCTCTACTAATTCCAGCTCGAATCAAGACCTCGGCGGTGCTTAGGTGCCCAAACTGAGCCGCCATGTGGAGTGGAGAAGTTCCCAACTAAAATTATTTATCAGTATTTTATACATAGTTTTTATAGCACTCTTTAACATTTTAAGACACGGTACATTTATTGAGCTATAATTATTATAATGTTTTCTAACATATTTACCCAATCTGTGGTGAATGGGGCTCCATTTGTCATTAATCCCCTCACTTCTTCAGTTTCACCTAAACGAGCAGCATCGAGCAATTTCTTTCCCAAATCTACTAACGATAAGTTCCGTTCAGCTACGATTTCAACACACGTTATTTACAAAAATGTAAACATGTTTATCGATATTCTTCACATACCGTTCGTTCCAGTTTGCGTCGCATTTTTTGATTGAATCAAATCTTCTGCTTCCAGAAGTATAATCCCTGCCATATCTCGCCGTTTTTTTGCTGGAATATAAAATAACGATAATTAGCAAAATGTTACCTTTTCGAAATAATACAAAATTGAATGAATTCGCAATTAATCTCAAAAATATAAACACACAATGAAGGAAAGTAGAAAATGATATAGTCCATTAAATAGATTAGACGCGAATGCAAATTTGAAATGATGAAAGCTTGAAACACATTGAAGTTGAAACACGCAGTCGCCATTTTATTCCACTTTTTCCCCTAAGCTAAAACGGAAGCGGCGTGGGTCCAAAGCGGAACCCAGCATTTTGCCTAGATTAACTTGTTTTTATTTGCATTATATGATATTAGAAGAATAACAGAACCTTCTCGCTTACTTTTAATAAGTTTATTTCATCTACTCTTTCTTTTTAAGCATCGAAATTCACTTGACAACTTCAAGCACAAAGACCCTCCGGAAGTTTCTTATCCTCTTCTCGATTATTCGTGCGCGCACTCTTAAAAAAGGAGTGATGAGGCTCCTAACAGCTTTTCATTCATACCCCCATTAATCGATGTTCATCTGTATTTTAGTAGACAACATGCTAATTTAATGGCACCAATGTTTAAAGAGTGATAAATTGAGCGAAAATAGGTTGATTATTAATAACGATTTATGCCTGTGAAAGCGAAAACACTCCCTTAAAAAGTACATAAATAGAAAGCGCATGCGCAGAACATTAATGCATCCGTAAGCAAGTTTCACCGCAAAACTCACAACTTTTTCTTTTTTTTTATATAAAAATAAATTATTTTAAAATCAATTTATAATAAAAAATATATATATAGTTCTTTTTTTTAATATTGTTCTTTATTTAAAGAAATATTTAATCGGGATAAACGGTACATTGTTTTATTTTAATAATTTTTTTAAATCTATTTTTGACGGCAATGATAACCAAAACATAGTTGGCAACTTGAAATCTGTGCTAGAAAACTTTTTAAAGTAAGTTTTGCTATAATTAATTGACGGTGGCTTTTGAATGATGGTATTAATTTGAGAACTAACCATTATTTCATCAAGAACTGGTATTCAAAATTAATTATGTTCTTAAAAACATTAAAGTCTCTAATCACTGTTTGCTTTTCTTACATAATTATAGCACGTCATACAGGTGTTTACAGGGATGGACGGCGTTATCGAACTATTAAATCGACATTCTGGTCGAGACCGAATAATTCGAATTAGCAGCTACTTAAGTTTTCTTCTTTCAGGATTGGCAGATGAAAGTAATAAAGAGAAACTATGTATTTTGGGATCTCAATTAAGTTCGTGTAGAACGATATTGAGACTTTTTGATGACGTTGTTATGCTCAATTATTCTCTTAGTTATGGACTAGGACGAAAGGTAAGGAAAAGTTAAACCGTGGTTACGTAATAATTGGCCAGTGTAATGCACAAAGCTCCCAACCCTGGGTTATTAAAAATTGAGAGGATGTTTTTTAATGAATACGTCAATACAAATAGAAAAACTAAAAAGATCAGTATAATAATTATACCGTAAAGGCATCAACCCAATGGGATGTCTTATGGTGTTGGTAATAAATTTACACGTAAAATTACAGAGTCAAAATACACATTGACGAACACAATCGTAATATTTTATATAAAACGTACAGTACTGTTATAACAGTAGCCTACGATCACTTGATAATTATTATTCAACATTTTTGGGTTGTGGCTTTGTGCAGAGCACAGTCCAATTATTATGTCTGATGTAAAAAGCAAAATCGCTTGAAATTTATAAACTAATCCAATATAATTTTATCCTACGTAAATAGTCCATTCAATTACTGCGTTAATTCATTAATAATTATTTGTTAATTCTTTATTCACTTTGTAGGAAGAAGATAAATTATCACGATATTTTCAATTAGGTTGCAACGTAGTTGATCAGTTATTTTACCCCGTAGAACACATAGCCTGGGCCGCAGATAAACAAATATTTAAATTTGACAGTACTAACTGGTGGTACTTCTCAACCATTTTATGGACCACATCAATATACTTAAACATTCTTAAGTAATCATTTTTTTTTTAAATTGACTTTTCAGTCAACAAATTTTAATCAGCTGTTTCAAAACTATTTTTTTTACATAGATCTTTAAGAACTTTACTGTTACTGCGACAAAAAAAGATGGCATTGTTAAAGTTAGGTGAAACTAGGTATTAAGAGAATTTCAAAATAATAATTATATTCACAATGCAATTGATTAAAAACTGAAATTCTGTAGCGATGTTAATTTGGAAGAAATCCAGAATTTTATGAGAGCTCAATGCTTATCGTTGGTAGAGCAATTAGCCGACTTATGTAATGCAATTCACTGGCTTCCACCACCTTTTTTATGGAGCGGAAAACTGAAGTTGTGGCAAGTCGGTTTTTTCGGTCTTCTGTCCTCATTAATCGGCTTGTATAAAATGTATAATTATAGTTAAATTTCACTCTGAGCAAATAAATATTAAATATGAGACAAAATTAATTTAGCATATTTTTAATATTTTTTTTTATACAATAAAGCGCTAACAAGCAAAAGTCACTTATTTTGCCCTCTCGTATAATATACAATATATATTTGTTTAAAAACTTGCATCACAGTGCAGGCTTTTCATTTATATAAAAATAAATGAAAGCTTTAAATTTATAACAAAAAACAGGGCTAATAATCTCCTCCGCCTTAGAAAGAAATTGATTTCACTGACGAAAAATATTCGTTAAATAATAATGAAAAGTAAACAAAATATAGAATGAAAATTAAATTTTAGGAAAAATCTATAGAAATCGAAATCCGAGGCCAGTCGAGTATCAAAAATCCGTTTTAAGGCAGTCCGATTAAATTATATTCATATCAAAAAATAATAAAGCAATTTACCCTCACATTCGTCTGTATTTTGGGTTATAACAGGTGTGTTAAAATATTAAAGATTTAAAAACAGGCTTAATTTACTTCCCATTTTTAGCTAAATTCAAGACTAATTTGCTTTCGATAAATCTGTGTGTAAAAATTATCGCTTAATTTTCGTCTCGACGATATTAATCAGATTGAAGCTACATCGCACGCTTAATCCAACGCGAAATCGTCCATTACTTTAATACTATTGATAACTTAAAAAAAATTCTCAACAAATTTAAATTGTACTAATATCATAAGCGAATTTACACTCACAGAATTAACGAATTCGAAGTCGCGTATATAAACTGTTCAAAGTATAAAATGAAATATTGCAGCAGAAGATAAGACATTGGTCAAGTAAAATCGGTTTGTTTCGTACAATATAAATGGGCAACTATTAAAATTGTTAGAACAAATTCTTTAAGCAATAATACAAAAAAAGTAGTGGCTTATTATATACGATTGTGAAAATTAAAAGACTTAAAAAATGAGGTCTACTGCAAATTCAAGCCTAATTGACATAGAAGAAAAAATTAAGCAAAAAAAATTGTCAGTCCTTAGTATAAAAACAGAAAAATGTGTCAGAAATGGTAAAATTGTAACGGGTGTGGTTAATAACAAATAAGCCGAGAGGCAAAAATATTCTCAAATGATTCTCGTTAGCCCTTGCTAAAACAAAATAGAAAAATTCTAAATTGGTTACCGAATAATTAACCTTTCCTGAGTTTAAACATCGGGTCAATCACAAAACCGTCCACTTTGTGGAACAACTATTAGTGAATTTAAATATAGAATTTACTTTCGACTTAAAATAAACTTTGAAAAAAACTAACCTGATATGAAAGAGAGAGGGGGGGGGGGGGGAAAGGATGAGACATTAAACGTAAACAATACCTCAGCTAAAAAACGAGCGCTCTTTTCTACGTCGTACAGCTAATCATCTTTACATTTAAAATGTTCCTTTGGCTCACCACTTGCGATTCCTCTGGGTCCAAAAGAAAATAAGAAATCTTTCTATATCACGGGTTGGGCTGTAGTCCTTTAAGAAATATTTATTTCTTCAGGCGCCAAAATTGAATAGTTTATTAATATAATTATGCTAGAAATAAATTAAAAATTGTTAACAATCAAATTAAAAGAAAAATATATAATTATAATTTAATACCTGCGTTAGAGTAGATTGTCGCAAAAATTTGACAAAAAAATCTAAAAACTGCAATTTTGTGCGGCTTGGTTTTTTGATTCTAATTTAAACTAAGACTTGGAGAAGTACCGGTAGTGGATTTGCTGTTTCTCATGAGAGGCTTATGATGGCTAAGAGACACGATGGAATGTTGCCATTGCCAGCAACTTCGACAAAAATAACGAAAACAGCTACCATCACGGCAAAAGTAAGGGCCTTGTTGATTATTGCACAAGTAACAAGGAGAATCTTCTAAATAAGGATCTACTTGCACCTACATCAAATTAAAATATTGTATTTAAGTAAAACAAATCAAAAATAAATAAATAGAATCAAAATATACTTTTTTGGTAAATTTAGGCGTTTTAATTTCAATAAAGGCAGCAGCTACAGCTTTCATGTAGCTTTTATGATTACTAAAAGAAAGGCGTCCCGACCCAATAGGATATTTATGCTTATCAGTATCGATTCCCGAATAAACTACTCCTCCAAACAAATCGTCCATGATGCGAGCCAGCCCTTCCGCAGTTAACATACCGTGTAGAGCACCGACAAACACTGTCAGATTTGGATCCAACCTTTGCGACGGATATTTAACATAGTTGCTGTCGCCAATCATCCATGGAATTACTTGAACCTAATCAATTTTATATTATGGATTTGGTAAATTTTTTAAGAAAAATAAAAACTTGCCTCTTTACATCTCATTCTCCTACTAGAAATTTTAAAATACCAATTTCCCCCATTGCTAAAATCGTGCGTACAAGCCTGCAACAACGACTTAACTTGCTTTTCTGATTCGAAAAGTATGTAAACGTAACCTACAAATTAAAAATTATCAGGCTTTATTAATTACAAAAGCGGCGAGTGGGAACATACCTTTAGGAGGATTAGGTGAATTTTCTTTACCGGGCCATTCAATTTTTATTGGTCCAAATGGTTTAAATGCGTTCATTAAAGCACCTAAAAAATAACCACAACTCTAAATTAACAAAAAATCTTTTCTTTAAATAAATAAAAAAAAGAGTAAAATTACATTCAGTTATATCCCATGGAACTCCTCCAAGAAATACTTTACAAGAATAAGTGGGATTTTTACACGTTCTTAAAGGCAAATGTCCACTCCACGTGCATGTAGCATCAAACATTGCTAGAATAAAAATTAAAATCATAACATTTTATATTCTACAGAGAAACAAAAAAATAGCTTACATGCTGCGTTGCGGTGTAGTTTCGCGGCTCGATCCAACGATGAATCATTAGCGAATGAAGTTACGGAACCGGAAGTCCAACGGCGGTCCATTAATAAACTCGAAGATAGACCGGACGAGTCAAAATCGGAATTGTCGTTTGACGACGAGAAAAGGCAAGAGTATAGACCGCAATTTCCCATAGGCGAAGATGACCGCGTAGGTGGAACCACCGATAGACCGCCCTTGAAAAACATAATAATTTTATAAATTAATATAAAAATTAATTCAAGTCAAAATGATCATCTTTACCATCATTTCCGCAAGTTGACTATCGACGCTGCTGACTCCGCTACTTTCACTTCCGGTAGGAGAATTACTTCGGAAATCAAAACTCCTACAACTGGATTGATTTGATAAAAAGCTGTGATCAAACTTAGGACTATCATTACTACAAAAAAAAGGTGTGTGAGATATGTAATACTAATTATACGGCACAAAATATGAATTACTTGTAAAAAGACGATCCTCGAATAGGCCTGAATGGACTAAAAGTAGGCGACGTGGAAGAAGGTGGTGATAAAGAAGAGCCCAACTTCGATGAAGACATTTGGCCAGACCTGGCAAATGAACTGCTAAAATCGGAAAACCTCAGGGAGTTGTGAGCATTGTTATTAATGAGGTTCCCGTTGCATTGATTAATCGCCTTTGTGGTCGAACCAAGTCCCATCGAACTAGGTGAAGACATCGAAGATGAATTGTGGTGCATGCCAAAGCCAATGGAATTATTAAACCCAAAGCCTTGAGAACCTAGCAAATATTTAATCAATTATAAATCTAATATCGCATTTTAAATTTTTTTAAAAAACTAACCCGAGAAAGAATTAAAAATGGAATTGAGTCCTAATAGCTCTGCAGCTGTCGCCATGTCTAAAAAATTAATTTTTCAATAAATTCTTATGTATATTATAATAGTCAATACAGCTTCAAGTATAAATTTTAATTCCTAAATTATTACTGCTTTAAAATAAAATCAAGGATCGTTCATTTTGACCTGTAGGTCAAATATTTCAATGACAAAGTTTGTAAATTATAACAAGAGACTTTGATTTAATGTACTTTTTTTTTGTCCTTATATCAGCAGTATTATTTTTCACAAAAACGTTCAAGATTTCATTGTAGAATTAAAGTACATATGTAACAGTTAAATAATTCTTCCAAATTATAAACAACGGAAAAATTATTTTAAAAAAAAATTCAACTTGATGATATTTTGAACCTTGACAATTTGAATCATAATTTACGCTTTTAGACCTTTGCATCAGTTAATAATAATTATAAAACTCAACAATTTTGATAATTTTTTTTTTTAACCAGAGTGTTAACAATTTTAAGAATGCTTGATTTCGAATTTAGTAATATACCTTGAGCATTATTTCCTCGAAAATTATTGCTAAATGTTTGGTCGCTGGGTGACGATGAGGCAGTAGCTGAAAACCCGAGATTTAAGTCGCTGGAATTATCAATCAAAGCGTTGATACGTTGAAACACATCGAATTGATTGTTGTTCGAGAAAACGTGATGATTTTCGCCGATGGTCTGATTTCCATCACCACTAAAATCAGCCTGCTGCAATTTCTCACCGGCCAGAAGGAAGTCTGGATTGGCAGCACCAGCCTAAATTAAAATTAGTCAAAACTTTTAAAACGCGTTCACTCGAGAGAGGAGAAATAGAAAGAAAAAAAAAAAAAAAGATGAACCACGTATGGTATCCCTCATTACACTTCAAAAGCTAACAAAAAAATAATAAATAAATAAAAGAAAACATGAAATCAACATTATCAATAAAAATAACTTCCATCATTTTCACTTCTATTATTTTATTTTTCGCCCCTTGATTTTAAAATACGAAAGATAACTTTTCACTTGATCAAGCATTACGAATAATACTAACAGTTGTGATGCTAATAACCCCCAACTTCCTTTCACTGGCACATAACCACCATTCTTATTCCAAAGCGTAAAAAAAAAAAAAAAAAATGAAACAAATAAAAATCAGTCTTGTAAAAACATTAACTAAAAAAAAAAAAAAATAAAGTGTAAAATTGCCTGTTATTGCATGGCTAACTTGCACTATACAAAGCTCATTTTCGGTTAAATAAAACAAATCAAACAAAATTACATTTCGAACGTTTATTTTGTTTAGAAAATTTACTAAAAAGTAGGTTACTAGTGAGAATTAATTAAATTTAAAAGAAATTGAAGAACCAGTTCGTGAGTGCAAATATACATTTTTTTTTTTTATGTTTAATAGTGTACGCAACACATTTTTAAGGATTATTCAACTTTTGCATCTCAACGAGCAAAAAAAAAAAATAATTAAGGGAAAACAAGTAAACGAGGGGGGGGGGAAAAAATCGCTCAATTTTTTTTCTTCGTTTAATTTTCATTCTACATTTTTATAGGAGGAATCAAAATATAAGCGCACGAACTTGTTGTCCACAGTCAATGTCCCTCAACAATCACTTTTACCATTCATCTCAAATTACTCAGCCAAATCATTTACCAAGTTTTACACGGTAGAAACATTCGCAAAAACCTTGTCAATAATTTCGGACCAGCTAAATTCTAAAACGTAGAAATGTTTCCGAAACAGAAATTAAAACATTTCAAAAACGCGTTGTAATTCCAAGAATAAAAAAAAAAAAAAAAAAAGAGACGAAATAAAGTAGAAAAACACCTAAACGAACAAGAAGATGGAACTAATTCAAGCGAAACTTGGGCAAAGTCAACCGAAACCTAATTATTAAATTAAAAACCAAGTCAGCTGACGACAAAAAAAAAAACTCCAAAACGAAGAGAAATATTTAATTGGCGGAAAATGTATAAGAAAAAGCGTCTGCCTTTACATTAAAGTTATCACATGCAAGGTACCCAAGCTTAAAAAAGAACGTTTGAAGGAAATTTAATTAACGAGCAGAAATTAGAGAAGAAAAAAACAAATAATTGAAGCACGTGTTTCTTAAAATTACACTGTACGAGTATATCAAGTCGTGAATGAGCTAATATTACAAAAACCCTAAATAATAATCTCCTTTACATAACTAAACTCTTTTCATACAAAAAGTTCAGACTATTTTTAGTTTAAATGAATTAATATGAAATCGCAATGAAAAATATAGATTTAACCTACACGTCCGTAATCGTGTCTCTTAATTAAAATAGGTGTTCAAAAATAAAAAAAAAATACTTTGATAAAAAAAAACAGTTTGGTCGAAGCACACGTTGCCATAGCTGTTTTAACTGAATAATTATAATAATCCAGATATTAAAACAATTATAGCACGTATTTCCTTCGAACATAGCAAAACAAACAAAATAAAAACAAGTGGAACATAAAATTCTATTAAAATTTAACAGACTTTCCACCAAAAACTCAAAATTTAAGCAATAGGACAAAATGACCAACAAGACAATCACAATTTTAACTATAAAACTTTTTCAGACAAGAATTAATCTTACCAAAAATATTAGCAAAAAAAAAAGAATTAATATAAAACCCACGCAAAAAAAAAACAAAAAAAAAAAAATGCACATTAACTTATATTAAAAAATAACTCGTAAACATTTCTTACTCTAAACAAATACAGAAAATTTGATAATAATAATTATAATGTAGCTATATAAATTTTTTTTTCTTTCGCACATTCACTCAAATTCCTCAATAATATTGGAGGGACTAAGGGGGGGCGTTGTCCTTTCCCCTGCACGTGACAAGTATGTTGTGGCCTAAAAACCCACACTTGCAGCGCAAGTGGGAGGGGTTAACGTCTTCTATACCCAACAACATACACGTGAAGCTGAGGGAGAGAAAGATTACGTTACGCAAGAAAAAACCCCTCCCAAATAAAAGTCGTCGACATGTGGGGTAGGAGTATATTACGTTGTTTTACCACCCCACGAAAACATTTTTTTTTTTCTCCAACCGCGAATAAAAGTTGACGTCTATTACGTATTCGATATTCATAGCCGATTATAGCCTGTTTAAAAGATTTCCCCCTTCTCCGGTAAATACTACGAGGTATCAAGCGAGAAAAAGTTATTTAACTTTGTTAGAAAAGAAAAAGAAATTTTTCTGGTCACTCACACTTTTACATATTTAGGTCTATATGCACCTCCGGCCTTTTTTTTTTTCTTTTGCTTCTCTCCTTTTTTCTTTCAATAAGTGATCGAAAGATATCGCATGCACTTCCCCTAACTAATTTCCTGTCTTTACTCGTAAACTTAAAGAAAAATGAAAAATATAAGAGAGGTTTGTTTGGTTAGGGGGAAAAAAAAAAGCATATTTTTATTTGATATTTGTTTTCTTCGGAAAACTTGGGATGTTGTCATCTGGAATGACGTCTTCAAATTTGTAAACATTAAAATGTTTTCTTTTATAAGAAGGTACAGTATATTCAGCAATTATTATTATTCTCACGGTGATAAAATTGTACAAAAAAAAGAGGAAAGAATAAGATGTGTCAAGGACGATTAAATATATCGATCTTTCACTGTAAAGTTTAAAAATCTTATTATTCCAGCGATATGCAGTTTAAAAGAAACTCAAGACTAAGCGTAATATCGAAGTTTAAATTTTCAGGTCCATCTAATAGATTAGAAAAAGAAAAGAAAAGCTTTATCAAACAAACAAACTTCCGGTCCGACAGGAAAAATTCCCCACACTACATTTCCACCTCCTCCCATT
Organism: Polydesmus complanatus; assembly: GCA_034692225.1. Lineage (NCBI taxonomy): Eukaryota > Metazoa > Arthropoda > Diplopoda > Polydesmida > Polydesmidae > Polydesmus > Polydesmus complanatus. Next base: position 127,292 of record JAQGAZ010000039.1, read on the forward strand.
CACACACACACACTCAACCAGTCTTTCCTCAATTAAAAACTCGAAAAATTCTTTTAAACTATTTGCAACATTTCTTTAAATGAATCAAACGTATTAAAATTCATTCAGAAAAACCTTAGAAATTATTTAATAAATATTCTTTCCTAACGCCATAATTTTTTCGTTTTGTTTTTTCGGAACGATAATTTAATTTAATTTTTTTTTTGGCAATACAGTATTAAAATTTCCTAAAATTTGGTGAATTCCATTGTACGAGTCCACGTACGCGTATGACCTGAATGTGAAAACGAGGCTTAGAAAGAGCTGCAACGTGGTCGATAATCCAGCAAAATCAGAAAATATACAGTAGAATACAAAAAAAAAAAAAAAAAATACCGGTATATACGCCAGTGTATAGTAGTAGAAGTTAAAAATACGAGAAAATTAAAAACTTACCATTACAAAAGGCATTATCACGTCGTAAACTGATGAACGGTGATTAAGTTGATCGAGTAATAAATAAATGAGAGCGATATTAATTTTTTTTTTTGTTAATAAAAAAAAAATATAGAATTATTGTAAAATAAAAATGTGCAGCTCGTTCTAGCTGAGCCAACGACTACGGTAGTGAGTGAAATGAATGGTCAAGCAATTCCTTCTTAACATTACACCTATCGAGCAGGCTATAATCACATAATCAAAGTTGAAATCTGAGCCTCGATTGTATGAATTAAACCCCAAGTTGAAGCGTAGTCTGGTAAAAGTAGTAATAATAATTGTGATATATAGAAATTTGCATACCTTAATTTGAAAGATTTTGTATGAGAGAACACGCCACGCGACACAGCGCTCGAAATCGCTGCCGTCCGAGATACGGTTTCTTCCCCGTCAGCTATCCCGCACCGATTAATTTCGTCTGCAAGCAATTTGTGAGCAGACGTCTGTTCGGGAATCTTCGAGTGGAAATAGAGGATATAGGGCCCGGCTCATTTGCATATGCACGTGGCTTTTCCAGTCAATCAATTGATTGGATGATGAAAGTGCATTATCCGTTTAGACCACGCCTTCGCGTATTCGCAGCTAACTCAGCTCCTCCTTCCCCCATATGCGGATGGCGCGTGACGCAATGAATGCAACGTGATGGTTGTGTTTTTTTTTTTTTTTTTGAAAAATAAAAATATTAACTTAAAATTATTTAACCAATAAATATCAACTTAATAAATAAGCTGAACATCGTTGTGATATTGCATTTTGCAAGTATATTATTTACATAAATATAATTTTGCAATATTTATTATAAATTGCAAATGTAATTAAGTCTAAAAGTTCGAAAAAGACAAATAAAAAAAAATTAACTAATAAACTATTTTGATGAAATTAATGTTTTAATGAAATACTTTGTACAATGATAACCTTTTACATTTGAACTTAAACTTGTGACTTTCTGCGCATTTCTGCAATGCAGCAGCTCCTGTTGCAGGGCGCATGAAAACACATGGCTAAGCCACGTTTACATTTTTTCAGAACTGTAAAAATTGATAGTCTATACAATTTTCAAGATTTTTATTCTAAACTTTTTAAAAAAACTAAATATATAGAAAAACGACGCAATATATAGTTACTGGTATAAAAATTGTTTGAAATTGACACACTACTGTTACAGTATTAAAACTTAAAAAAGATTAAAAAAAAAAAAAATAATAATACGATACTGGTAATTAAAAAGAAATTCAAAACACTTTTATTTTTGCTTGGAAGTTTGAAAAATTCGATTTTCACAAATACTTGAAACATTATTATGATTGAAAATCGATTATTGGTAATTAATCTAATTGAAAAAAGGTAAAACGGAGATCCAATTTCCTTTCAACCTTTTCTCTCACATAATTATAGTTCGAGCTTGATTTTTTATTTTTCAAATAGATTTTATATTAAAGATGGAATTACATACAAAAATGTTTCTCCTTTTATCACTCTCTGTGGGCCAAAACAAATAAACCTAAACAACACAATACTGCGTACTGGAAAACCACAAAAGAAAAATGATAAATATAAGTTTAAAAATAAAATAATTTATATTATAAGAAAAAATGCAATTTACTTTAAACTTTGGATAATCATTCATTAAAATTGTGATGATTCCCACATAAGGTACAAATCTAGAATTGATAAAATTTCAATTTTATACTGTGGTATAACATCTTAATACTGTATAAAGATTACCCTTTCGCTCGTCCAACTACATCTTTTTTCTCCAGCCACAGTTGGCCTTGAGCATATAAACCTCGGTCGTCTACCGAGTTGTTATCACCTTTCGTAAGAAACTTTACAGAACCATCCTCTCTATCGTAACATAAATAATAAAAAAAAATAAGTTTTATATAAACAAATATTATATTCATTAAATGAAAAACGAAAGATAAACTTTTACTTTTCGTGAAGTTTGAGCACCCTGTGTACTATAGGAATATCTCTACCCTCAACTTTAAAAACAACAATGTCTCCGACTCGAATTGGATCTTCCACTCGATTAGTTAGAAATAGGAGATCTCCGCGATGGAAGGCTGGTTCCATGCTACCACTACATAACAATATCAGAAAACATTAAGTAAACATATTTCACTGCTTTAACGAAATTTAAGTTATATACTGATTATTTTTAAGCTGATTAAATACATTTAATAACGATAATAAATCGCTGCCGTTTTAAGCTGATAAGCTACATAATTATATAGATTGATCAATATTTTTAAAAGCAGCACATAAAATTCTTAAGCCATTATTAGGAATATAAAAAATTTACCAAGCTTTCATTGTTGGCTAATCTAAAGTATGCGTGCACAAAATGTCAAAATTTAAACCTGAGAACAACGACAATGGGGCTTTCACTTCCAGTTACAACCATAAGACCTTTCCATATCATGAGTGCCGAGGAAACAATCATACCGAAGTTTAAAACTTGGTACAGCAACTGAAAACAAACAGCAAAGCATTTTATTATTTTGGGACGATGAAGTGAGTGCAACACCGGTACGGTACCTGACGTTTATTCATACGCCGAAGTTCGTCAAAATATCCCAACATTTTAAAATTTTAGTGCGAATTACTAAATTTACAAATGGTAAAATTCAACTTGAGATGTTCAATTACTCAACCAAACAGTCGGTAGTGTGTAGAAATCGCCAACAACACCAACAAATTTCCACGTTGACACACAGACCTATGAGGTAAACACACGTACAGAAAAACAGACTCATCAGCGTTTATCTTCTACACAAAATAAAAGCTCTTTATCAACTACGCATGCGGAAAGCTAGAACAAACGACGAGAAATAATTATTTTCGTTAAGAATAGTTATATTTTAAGTAAATAAGTTTTTATTATAATTAAGTTCTTGCTATAAATAATATTAATTTAGCAGAACTAGATAATAATTTGCATTACGAAAATATGATTTAATATTTGTAATAAAATGTTTCTACCTACTTATTTGAAATGAAGATCGTCTGCTTTGTACTGTAATTCGAAACCTGTAATAATTAGCATTTAATTTCAAACAAATCTCAACACGAAAGACGAAAGTTGAATTTAAATTTACCGGTATTAAAAAAAAAAAAAAAAAAACACCTGGTAAAAAAAGGTGAATTAAAAAAGAACGTCTTTAATCTAAAAGCTCTCCCTTTCAAGTTTTCGATATGAATTTTTAAAATTTTCCACTTTTCTCTCAGTTGAACCATAAGCTTACGAGTTAATAACTTTAAACTGCATTAATTAATTTTTTAAAAGAATAATAATAATAAATAAAAGTCTGTAGGCTAACCTTTGCAAATTTAATGCAGTACTAAGGGCGGAATACTCAGACAACCCTTAACATAAAAATCCCTTAAGCGGTTGTCTAATACAGCGGCCCACAAGGGCCATGTAAAATCGCTTTTGA